>VOMN01037061.1:0-10797 GCA_014899125.1 Orchestia grillus
ACATCACAAACAAAAAAGTTTCCAAAACCCACTGACGGTCCCCTTAATAAGTACATAAATGATTAATAACAAAAAAAAAGCTCAAGGTTACACTCAGGTATGTAAGTTAAAAAAACTGAATGAGTTGAATAAAATTTAAATTAGGCTCAAACATGGTATGAATTTAACAATTGATGTAAGATAATACATACCCACACATATTTGAGTATAAATCCACATAGGTCGACGTTCATGAATGTATGTATACTCTTATAAAACAAGAGAAGTATTTTAAAGTAAAAAGAATGGTATGAGATAGTAATCGAGTAAACTTTTACATTTGTTATTAAGTGTTGTTAATATTAATACTATGTATTTTGATTTTAACATTGCCTGAAACCTCATCAAAATCTACTGTACCGGTTTTGGAAGTATATTGTCACCAGTAGCTGCGATCGGAAAGCTTAGATTTTTTTTTCAAACTGAAAGTTATTGCCATGAGTCCCATGGTAATCTTGTTTTTGACCTGTCAGACAGTTGGTAATTTTTCTCCCATAATTATGGCCCATACTAGTATTTTCTTTTCATTAGTAGTATTTATCCATTTGTTTTTCGATCGGTGATTCGGTTTTTATGGTGAACTGTTCGACAATGTATTAGTCTTTCGACACTGCATAACAAATCGTGAGTAATTTTTAGAGAACAGTATTTTCTGCTTACTGATTCCTAACTTCCAGTATTCTTTTTCACATGATCCGACCCATTCTGCTCCAGAGCAGCAAGATGCTTTTTGGAGTGAGTGACAGTTGTTCATGTCCCTGTATTTGTCAGGAAGATGCTGCCTTCTTATCAAATGCAACTTGATGAATTGGGTTGTTAGCAGAGGGACTATCTGATTGAGGAAGGCGCGCAACAGTAGAGGGAGGATCGAAAGAACTAAGGCTTATCTATGAGGAAGAGAGACGTAACAAGAAGCCAAAAGATCAGAATGAGGAGCAAATTGAACACTTAAAAAAAAGATAGGTCATTATAAGATAATCGATGGACATGCTCGTAAACAAAAATAAACTTTATAAAAGATGCGTAGTACTAAACGATGCAGTTAGAAAGAGAGCCGCAAAAAAAGAGAGCTCGTTTAGTCAAAGTGATACTTGAGTGAAATATGCGTCTGGAGAATCCGGTATTGGTACAGCCTCTTTGTAGAAGTTCGATTGTATTTCTAATGATTAATCAACTGTTATCCCCTGCCGGATCTGGCTGCACCGTTGTTTATTCTGCTGTGCGACGCTGGAATAACTCGGACGTTAGAAAATTGGATGTCAGTGGTAACTTTGTACTTTTTGAAAATGAATTGATGTTGAGACTTTACTATGACTAAATTTATTGTAATCATACGTTGGCATATGTAAATACGTGACAGTTTTACATGGACAATTGTGTGCAAAAACTGCTCTAAGTTTTAATATTGTCATGGAAAAGGTGGAAATAAACCTACCCATGTATGTTGATTTTTTATTCGTGATTTATTTTGCTCATCAACTCTATATCAACAGTTGAGTAAACTTCAATAAAAAAAATAGAAAATTAAACTATCAAATATGTAAAGACTACAAATTGCTGGTGCTCGACTGACGATAGCATCTATGAAGAAAAAAATTGAAAATTATTTACCCTAAATCATTATGTGAGTGATCACGATGATGACGGCTTTCACAAAACTAGAAAAAAATGTCATTTAGGAACGATAGTGAAACGTCTTTAAGTGCTAAGGTTGTAGAATTGCTAGAAAGTCACCAGAGGTGACTAGACTGTGAAACAGGAGACGCATTACGATTGCAAAGCCAATAGACCGCACAAAAATAGTGCGGATAAGGTAAGATCTGACTTAGGCACTCATCTAAACACAGTTGTTATCAACTCTGTCAGTACATGTGAAATCAGTTCAAAGTCTAACCGATAAGCCATGGCTGGACTTTAATTTCAAAATGTCATGTAAGAGACACCCACGATCATGCTCTAAAAAATTATGTAATATCAGGAAACTCTTATATTTAAATAAAAAATTATTTACGTCCCATGGATTTGTTTCCAGTGCGTAGGACACAACAATCTTGAGAACATCGAGGGTACTTGTGATTAGAATAGCGTGTTTCTGCCAGAGAATCAAGGAGACAGTTGTGATTGACGAGCGACTGACTGTCTCGTAGTGTACGGCCGGCCCTATGATTATCCCCAATTTCAGGACTAATGCGGAAAAAACCTCAAGGTGCTCACTTATAAAATTCAAAAGTTAGCTTACTCCTATCCAATACTAACAAACTAGAGAATCTAGATAGTAATGCATTTATACACTCTATCAGTGATGAATATTTGTCTTAAAAAAACAGACTTTTCAACAAACCACATCACAGGCCAAACCAAGGCCAGATCTCAACGAACATACTTATTCACAAGTAAATTTTTAATTATCTCATAATTTGAACTTTCGACCTTGGTAAGAGGCTGCATGAAACTCAACAAATATGTATTGTATATTTCTTTTTTACAGCTGCCTAATTAAACGTACATGGAAGTTTATGGTCAAAACTAATACTGCATTGCATAAAAGAGTCCTTTATTTCAAATGTTGATGCATTTATTGAGAATACGTAAATTCGTACTGCAATATGATGTTTCCTGAAACTTCGATCTATATACGCAAACGCAATTAAGAAGTGCGACGATTGGAGCAACCATTTCTTGGTAGTGGGCTGTTATATATATGTTTGAGCGATACCGGAACTGACAGATGAACTTCGTAGTTAGGGACTAACATATTTGAAAGTTTCCGAACGCATTGAGATGGAAGCATTCAAAGGTAGCAGCAATAATTCGGAAATATCGTGATACTGCCAAGAGCTGGAGTTCCTCGCAAAATTACAGGGGTCTTAATATTTCATGATGTACAAAATGATGTATTAGCATATCGCTAACGTGCGCGGACCTACCGAAGGATTTAACGTCCCCAGTAGTGAAAAGTTGCGTGGTAACTGCATCGACGCTACGTCCAGGGCTTTAGTAAACGCCGAAAAGCTCTTCGTAATGCTAAGAATGCAAACTCATTCAAAGTTCGCCAAGGACCATTTTGATGAAATATGTTAATTTTAAAACAAATGTGACGCCCAATAGCTGTAAGATAGAACAAAGCACGTCTTGTTTAGAGAAAGGTAGAAACGACACACGATCTAACTACATGGGGTTTGGAATAAATCAAATTCATTGTTTTTTCAGACTGGTTAGAAAAAAGTTACTTTAACTACGCGTCAATCTGTAAACGTATTTCTAGTTTAATCATAAACGTGAGGGAAGCAAAAATGGACCACTGCGAACCATTTAAAAATTGAAAGAGAATAACCTGTATCATGATGATCCGCGCTGGTCAAAAAATTAGTTATGAAAAACTTTTGTCAAGTTTAAAAACACAACACTCAAAATGGCAGAGGGCTTTCAGGCGGTCGAAAGAATACACCTCGTGTCATGCAAACCGATTTCCAAATTTCCTCAACTTATGATGATTTTCGGGTGTGTCTCCAATGAGGGTTATGTGATGCTGCCATATTGTTTCAGAAAGGGGACCCAGGTGCAATTCAGACCGCTAGGAGTCAATAAACATTGTCTATAGTTAAACCCGGAGTAAGAAGGGTTGTCAATAATAAACCAAAGATATTGCAAAAGGATTCGGCTCCCTGCCATACTTCTGGGAAAAGTCGGAAATGGTTGTGGAAGAATTCTAACGACTTCACTACCAATGTTTAGCATCCAACTCCGTGGATCCTAACCTAATGGACAGCTAAGTATGGGGTACGGTTGAAAGACATACCAATCGCTGTGCCTTTTTTATAAATACTTAGTTAATTGACAGATTTAAGACGGGTTTTGAGACCCTACAGAGGAAAATTACAGTATCAGCTTGCTCCAGGTAGGTTCTGGAGCAGGATCGAGGCTATGATCGAAGCTAACGGTAGTTTTTCAAGTAAACTTATAGATATTATTAAATATCTATGCCCCTCATATAATTTCAATACGTTTATTTATGGTGTTATAAAGCAATTCTTATTCTTCAGTGAGAAACAATCTAACTTATTCCGAAGAATTTGAACATCATTTAGAGTCACGCATTGAGTTGGAAACATCATGATATGAGAAGTCTTACACCCCAGGGCTTGGGGAAACTTCGCATCCATGGTGAGTACATGAATAATGATGCGTTTAGGACGATACTGGATGAGAAATTCGTTCCAGTTGTTAAAATGTTCTACAGCCAACACCTATACATACTTCTGATAGTTATCAAGATTGTTCGAAGCCTTCAATATCATGTCAATATTGAACGATACAAAGCATTCACAACGGATCGAGAACGATGCAAATCAGACGACACCAAGTCAGTCGAAAATGGGAGATGAAACAACGCATCTCATTCAGATTCCTGAATTGTAGTTTTGGTTATATTGGCAATGTGAAAACAAGCGTTGTCGTGCTACGGAAGAGTTCATTCCACTCTGGCCCAGTGCTCCTTGCTGTTAGGTCTGTCCGTCCGTCCCGCTGTCATGCTCTTAAGGATTTAGATAGGAAAAATTCCCATGTTCCTATTCCTACGTTAATAGCGAGATTGCCAGACGATGCACTCCGTATCAGTGATAGTGAAAGTTTTATTACTTCAGGTCAGAGTTGTCACAAATAAGAAGGCATCTCAAGAAATTAACACCATTTGATCCACCATTTTTTTCCAGGTGTGTCTACTAGTTTTCTCACATTCAGTCTTTTTTGTAGAATTATTTTGTTTAGGCGGGGTAGTTGGCGAACAAAGAGCTCTGCATTTGAAATTTGGTATTGTCTCCACCATGCACATTAGATCACGCTTTCTCCGTTCCACTGTACGTAAAATATGTTTTTTCGAAGATGCAGGGCTTGTTCACCTAAGGAGTCACTGCCTTTTCGGGGTTGAGCCATGCATTTTTGTCCTTGATATTGACGTAAGGGTATCAATTTTTGTTGCTCTAGACAACGCTGTAAAAAAATATTAATGACAACGTGTTTGCCTGATACAGACCCATCAGTTTTAGGCAAATTTAAATTTTCGATTTATGTAGTTTTCAATTAAAGTATGTGACTATCAAGTGCCGAGTCTCTAAAACCCGCCCAATGAGTGAACAACGTTCGTCAATGGTTTTCAATTATAATCCATCAAATCCAATAATTTTATTATCCGGTTATATCGATTTTTGTAGAAAAAGATGGCTTAACTACTGTTGATGAGTCGATTCATCGAACTTACTTGTTGACTGATGTGAGAATTGTCTTCAGGTCAAAATTCCTACTACAGATTCACAAAATTCAATAGCGGGATGAGCTTTGAGGCGTTACATAGTTCTTCTCCATCAAAGTTTAAATATTATGAGAGGAGTCGATGGTGTAAACATTAATAAAATACAAACAGCATAGGTGCCGAAAACGCTCAATCTTTATCATTTTTCACAATCTACTTGAATCACCTGACACATGAAAATTATTCAAATAGACAAAATCAGAATATGATATCTTGTGCACCGACAAATTTTCATTGAAATCACGTAAGCTCATTTTGTGACTCAGGTTTGCCATTCCCTCAGTGTTACATCTGAAGAACGTTCATGAGTTATTTCTCAACCCTGTAATGATGGCATACGATCTGCTCACCCCGTTATGAATGACACAGCGTAAAATTGCATCTCGAGCAGAATCGAAGATTGCAACAATGAAGTTGAATCGTAAATTGTAATACTCGTTTTAAATCACAGCGGATTTGTAACATTCATCATTAGAATAAAATATGTAAATTTAATCAAAATTTAAGACTTTAATTTCGAGCTATCATCGCAACAGTGCATCATATGAAAATAATGAAGACACACGGATAACTTTGAAATGCTCTGACCTCTACAGCGCAAATTTTTCAAAAACGTGTGAAAAACTCAATCTTGAAAAAATTTGAGCGCCGAACTCCCACATAAAATGTAATATTTTCAATATTCGTTTTTATGATGGAGGTCAGAGTTACATGACCCAGCAAGAACGTAGCTCTTACCTGGGCCCGCTGATGCGCGATCGTGTCACCTGATGAGTAATCTGCAGCATGTATCCCTAGAGGCAAATGTGCAGGCAAGCTCGACTTCTGCGTCGCCATGGCAACCGTGTTGTTTACCAGTCGCCAGTCTTCTACTGCTTGCTTTAGCGGCTCTTCAAGGTGCAGCTCAAATTTGACTTTCATTTTAAACTCGTTACGTAGTCGTCCAACAAAATAAAGGTGCATATGGACGTGCTGATTTAAGCGTGTTAGTTCGAACTAATTCAGCTCAGCCCTCAGTCAGCAGAACGCTACGACAAAATATTTGCCACAACGTCAAGTTTCTGTACGCCTTGGAGGATCGTTAAATGCGTGATTCTGACGCGTTTTAAGTGAACCTGTGTTTAGTGATCGATACGCGGTACGTTCTTTTATTACCGGACAATAACTTTGTGGTCCAAAAGAGTGTTGAAAAAATCCGTAAATATTTTAGTTAATTTCTAAATTATACTTAACTCGTAGGGAAATTTTACCTGTTTCTTATCAAATTTGCATCGTTGTTTATTCAATGACCTAAAATAAATTTCAACTGTTAGGTAAAGAAGATTGCTTTGTAACAAATTTTTCAATCGAGTTAGTCAAAATCACTCGTCAGATGGGCTTCCAAAACTTAACCGTTGTCCTTCCATCAGCAACGTTCTTGCAAGATACAAGTCAAATTGTTGCTGAAATCGGGCCAATCGTTCGACCGAAAATGACAACATTAATCAAGTCGAAAATCGTGAAAACCAATAAGTTTTGCCAATATTTTTGGTCTCGTGCTATTTTCAATCCCCTGCAATTGTTCAAATGCATCCCAATTAACTTTAAACTCGTGTCTCAACATGTTTTCAAGCAAGTAAATTGATCATATTTTCAAATGAGTTTCTGGCATCATCAACCTCGAAGTAACTTTGAAATCGTAATGCAAGAGAGAGAAAAGAACTGATTTTAGCGAAAGCGAAATTGGCAAACTGGCAGACGAATTTTTTTTACATACACTCAAACTCATTTATGGTTGAGAAAGACACTGAAAAAAACAGATCAAATCAGTGTTAGGTGCGGGATTGTAAAATCCTGCATATATATACACACAAGTATATAGATATATATATACACACATGTATATATATATATATATATACAATTCGGAGGTGATTCAGAGACGAGTCATGGTTGTGCGCGTCCGAGAGTTTTTTCTAATACAAAATTTAAGGTCGGTTACCGGCGAAGAGGAGGTGTATCGCCGGTGAAGTGGGACGTAGAGGGACGATCAAGGACGTGCAGGGCCGAGCAGGGACAGGGCATAAACAAGCGACATGGATGTCCGCGGACGTATAGAGACCGATAATTTCACCCAAGAAGTGGACATTTCGTCAGTGATTCACCGATGATTCGACGGCGATACGTCCCTAAGTTCACGCTTGATCGTCCTTAATTTACCGGTGATACGTCCTTGATTTTTAGTAGCGTAACACACAGTCGGTCCCGGTGAAGCAGCAATGGTGTTGGCGTAAGCAACGGTCTTACGCTTGAGGGATACTATTCTGTTATGAAGTGCTGAGCCTCTGAATAATTTTTATCGTATTTTTCATTACTAGTGACCTAAATTTGTTTCAATATGAAAGGTCCTCTCGAAAATTATTGTAGTATTTCTCCTCAATGCTCATTTAATGAATTATAGAAATAAATTATAGAAATGAATTATAGAAATTCTATACAACTTACCCGGTAATAACATGGTCTTAGCATTAGCGACTAGTGCTATTGAACGAAAGGTTTTCATACTAAAACAGATATCAAAAATCTTGTTTCTATAAAAAAATTTAAAATAAAATCTAGAACTTCCGAGTGTGGACAATACTCATCTTCAATAGAAAAACCTAAAAATAAGAAAACTGAACACATTTTAAGCACAAATAGATATATACACAATTCTTAAGGTATGATGATAAGAAAAAACATACTCAGAAATCGACCTGCTACATTGAGAAACGCTAAGCCAGTATTTGAAGTGGTGCAGAGCTGCCATGGTCATTTAGTGTTGGATTGTGCTTATGAATTAAAATGCCCTCCAATGTCCTCAAATCTGCGGTGGTGGACGATGGTATGACTCTAGGCGAATTAAGGAAATTTCCTTTCTACTATTTCTACGTCTTGTTTCTGGTTTAATTTTGTAGGCCTGATTAGCTAGCTTTTCACCTAGGATCTAAGTTCCTAAGGTAAGACCCATTTTGTTAGCTACCTTCAATATATCTTACATGTTGTACATGAAAATATAGCTCAGTGCTGCATGGTGAATTATTATGCGTAAAAATTAATTCTAACTATTGGCTTTCCTTCCGCATTGGATGCAGTTCGCTACTGCTCGCAGCTCTGGCTGTTCGTCACGCCGAACGTGTGCGCTGGCGCTTGCTGCGTTTTAGGTGAAGCTAAATCCATTGATATTGATTGGTATTTTCTGGCAAATGCTTTCTTACGGAATATGTAGTCTCGCTATGTCATGTTATCAGATTTAGTTTACGTGCGCACGTTTGCTGTAGTTCGATACCGGTCTTTGCTCGTCCTTCCTCACAGGTAGCTATGGCTGACTTTCTGTCCAATATGATGTGTGTTCTGCGTAGAAGGGGACAGCATTCTTGAGGCTGTGCTCCGCTCCACCTACGCTCCATCTGGTTCCCCTTCTCCTCCACCGAGGAACGATCTTCGGCGGTCTGCTGGAGAATTTTAACGCAGCAGCTGTGCTGTCTGCTCTGGGCCTCCTAATCTGAAGTCACCGGAGCTCAGTGCCTCAGCGGGGTGCACTTGTCCGGCTCGTCTCGTGCGGCATACATTTTGAGAGCCTAGCCGTCGCCTCTCAACCTGACGTCGAAGCTAACCTACGAACCGTTAATTTAAGCTTTCCCTTATTTTATCCTTTTTAACAACGACGGAACCCAGTCAGCTTCGCCTTTATTGCGTGCTGGTGTCGCACGGTTCCTTATTACCCGTTGCTGCTTTTAACTCTATGGAAATTAATAAATAGCGGCACTATTTATCGAAGTTCTAGGAGCCTGTCTTACTCTTCAGCGCAGCGCCTTTTAACCTAGGTTTAACTTGTTAGTGTGTTTAGTTTGCGAGCCTGACTGGCGTTTGAATATATATTCATTGGAACGGGGACTTGCCGTGATTGCTTTTTCCTCCCTAACCTTCTGCTGCTTGGCCTTGATGGGCTTCAGGACATAAATTGCCATACATTAATTTTTAGTGGCATGGCCGTTATTTGTAATTAGAGCGTGGAGCTGCTTATTGTTGCTTGAAACCAACTTTTGACACTCCGCTTGAGGTATCTTGCTCCATTCTAGCATGCAGATGATTCTAAAATCAGCAAAGGTTTTTGGATACCCCTCCACAGCAGTTTCGAATACTGGTCACAAATTTTGAATGGGACTGAAGTCAGGCGATTGGCAAGGCCACAAAGGAAGACTCTCCTATTTTTTTTTATAAGTGAATCTTGTACTTCGTAATTTCGCTGAAGGTTTTGGGTCATAGCCTTGCTGAAAGATCCACTTGCGCTATTTTTAGAATTTTCTAGCGTTCGATAGCAGCTTCGAAATTTTCAAATTACATCAAAAATAGGGTTATGCAAATACTTATGTCCAGATACTGTAACATGAGGCCCATACCTTGCGTATGGTAAGTTCGTTAACCAGGTCGAGTAGCTTTCCAGCAATGTCCCTAAACTAATTTCTGCGTAAACACGTTGTTTGGCGGGAAATCTTGTGTTTAGGCTGTCTAGTCATTTCAGGGTGAGCCATTCCATAATTAGAGAAGCGATAGCAGCCACGAGCGTGTGCTCTTCAAAGGGATATCAGCGCTGAGAGGTTAACGGACCTGCTCTCTCACGCAGGCTTGTTCCAACTCATCATGATCACGCTCCCCAGCGCCATGCTGCCCTCACGCACCTCCCTGGCTCATCGTATGCTAAGGAGACTACACAGAAGTTAATGTCTTTGTTGAATAAAACAAAAAGATAATAAAATAACTCACTCAGAAGGTCTGTTAAACTTTAAACGCTGGACGACCCTCATGATAACAAAAAAAACATGTAGAATACAGGATTTTCAAAATTCTAAGCGTTCGTGAAAATACCGATGTAATGTACGAATATTACAAACATTTTACTACCAGTGTTGTTAAGACCCGCCGGAGCAAAAAACCAGCCCCAAAATTCAGGAATTTGACAGAGATTTCTTAATTAGTGGCACCGTTTCCCGGAATTGGCCGAAATTTGTCGCATTGATCAGGATGCACAGTCTTGAACAAGACAACCATTTCAACGAAAGGGTGGAAAAAGAAGAGTGCTCAGCTGTAGACAACGAGGCTTCCGAATCAGCACCTTCTTTGCTAGGTCTTGGATGACTAGGTAAAAATACAAAATAATTCTTCATCATCTTGGGCTGTATTACTTCGATTTTCATTTTAACTTCGGATTTGAAATTCTCGTGATTTTTCGAAACGAGATAATTGATATTTTTTTATTCCCTCTGTACTTCCGCTATTTTGCTACTTTCACGTTCTGTCACTCGATGGGTTGGTTTTTCGCTTCTACGGGTCTTAACACAATTTGCTGGAAACATATTAATGATTTATGTAAGTGCTATCCATGAGCTTCAATACCCTATTAAAAATCAAGGACGTATCGCCGGTGAATT
>VOMN01037066.1:0-22847 GCA_014899125.1 Orchestia grillus
GAAAGTGGAGCATTGAAGTTATGTGTGAAGACATTCCAGCCGAGCTCCACCTCCAACATCCTTTCGATCCTCGAAACGAAAGGTTGAAAGGGAATTATTGAGAACTGTGAATGGATAATGGTAATCACACTCAATCGTAGCAATATATGGCTTACCTGTAGCTGTACGCCTTACTGTTCTACCTCAAAATTAGGAAATTTTTGAAACTTTCTGCAGGATATGTGTTACGACATTTTTCACGAATATGTTGAAATCTACTAGTGCTCTGATTGATATAAATTTATTTTTCATAAGTACGTTGATTTTTAACGGTGCACTAATTGATGATATAAATTGATTTTTAAAAGTTGTTACGAGCAATAATCTTCCCTTTAAGTCATTTGAGATAAACGATTTTTGATACAATATCTATGATTTTTTTTTGGTAGAAGGCTCTCTATGTAGGTCGAGTGACTAAAGCGTGGCTCTTATGAGTGTACTGCTTTGTGTACGTTATGAGTACACAAACGCTGCACTTGCAAACGATTGTCTATGTAATATTGTCGACTGAAAAATGTGTTAGAATTTCGATATAAGTTTTTAACAATTTCCAAGATGTTTATTCTAGATTCTTATTCCTTCAGTCAAGTTACTATGATAACTTTTTGTTTTACTCAAATGTGTTACGAGGCATTTGTGTTTCTTACGGCCGTGCAGTGTGTATTTGTGGGAAGGAATGAAAAAATTAACGTGTACTTTGAACTTCCTGAGACTGTTCGACAATTAGGAAATACATAACTTAATACAGAGGATCCAAAAAATGTACTCAGTGTTCGTAATTTATTAATTTCGGAACGAAAGACTCGTGTACGCGCGCTAATTACCAGAAAGCGCTACCTATCCACGGCTAGTTTAATAGCTAAATCACATGTTCACATGAGATTAGTAAGAGTTTGTCTTTTTGGTCCGAAATTAATTGAGCGCATTTTTAGCGCCTTCATTGTACAAGGATATCAAGTTCATTGATATCGGCAAGAGTTTCTTATGGCAGCTGTCTTTGTTCTATAAGTTGTCAATAGAACAGAGTTCAATTTAAAAAATGTGCACACAAGATTTCTAACAGCTTTTAGAAATTTTAAGCTCTTTTTGAGCATAGAACGATTGTCAACTATTTTTGTTTTAAACATTTTTACTCAGGATCGGTGCTCGAATTTCAGGCGTAGTTTTTAAATAATGTTCAGAATTACCATTGAATGTGATAACATTAATAGCCGAATGGAATGTAACGTTTGTGTAACTTTAACAACGCCTCTTATCTCTTCAACACGAGTCGAAATTTTTGTATAGTAGCATTCGTATGTAATTGTTCTCTTTGATACACTTTTTGCCTATTGACGGTCGCTGTCCACATTTCGCGAGATAAGCTTTATTTCTGTTGCATTCACACGGTCTCTGTCGCCTACACTGACTATGAGCGGGCACAGCCGCCACCTGGGCAGTGACCGTTAACAGGTAAAAGATGATTGTTGAGCATATTTGCGGTTAACTTCCTGAGTTTCTGTCGCAAAAAAGAAAAATTGAAGAATAAGAACGCCCGCTCTATTCGGTCCCTAACATCTTAGCAATTAGAACGCAGGGTTTGCTGCATTGTCACACTTGGCGGTCGTGTCCATGTCTCTACAGGAACTGCGTACTAACTGGATAATGTTCTTGTAGAGTGTTTACCAATAATACCAGGTGCTTGCTTATTATTGTCATCATTATCTGAAGGTATGTGTGAAAAAAGAAGAAAAATTCATTGTAAATTAGGTTGTAAAATTAGGTTCCTACTTGTGATATACTTGTGAAATGGAAGTGTACATTGCTTGTGATATGGATGTGTGCATTGCTTGCGAGATGGATCGGATGTGTACATTGCTTGTGAGATGGAAGTATGCATTGCTTGTGAGATGGATTAGATGTGTGCATTGTTTGTAAATTAGATGTGTTCCGTAGTAACACTTGGTATCAATTGTTTATTTTTCTATTATGTGGCCAATTTGCTTTCCCTATCTAGATGCGCGTAGATGTGAGTCCTGAGATAGCCTGGCGAGTGTCTTTTTTTACATCTTTTAACCTAATTCAATTTCGATTCAATTGGTGAAACGAAATTTTCTTGCTGAAAATGATTGTATATGAAAGATAATATTTAAAATTTTATGCAGAGTTGCTATTCATGTACTTATTTATGAAATGTTGAATTGTAAAAATAATTCTGATTTCTATTCAGATGATAATGTTTAATTTGAATTGAGGTGAAAAAACTATTCTATCAGTATTCTATCAAGAGTGCACTGACATATTTTGTGTGAAGAAATTTTAACTGAACTAGCCCTTTTTACTTTCCTTATGTAATCCACAATCCTATTATACGGTCTGGGAGAGGTTACAGACCGTTTGACGATGACTTTATCGCGGCATTATGTACTCGTGTCTCCATAGTAAATTAACATACTCCTAACGTCAGTCACGATTATGTACTTCTCTTTTTATAATAAAGTAATACACATCTAACATTACTTCATGAGTTTGTACTTCTCTTTCTAGAAAATATTGAACACTTAACCTTAGTGCACGATTGTGTCCTTTACTTCCTTTACAAATTAACTTTATACACCTAACAATGCGTATTTAAATGCAATATTTTCTGCAGTATGAAAAAATTAACCTTATACACCTGCATTGAAGAATGTGTTAAGAAGATTATTGTTTGAGTTAGTCTAAGTATAAGATATCAGTGCCGTAAAAAAAAACTTTAGGCGAGAAATTTATACAATTATTTTCAAGCAGCTATCATTATATCGTATTGAATCATTTCAATCAGTTGTTCAAACTAATTCATTTATTTGATGAGTGAGAGACCTGTTGGATCACAAAGCATGGTCTCCTTTTGCCTAACTCGACGCAAAACACAGGATTCAAGCTCAACTATATGTATAGCAAACAGACATGTTGCTGGAAACAGAGATGTCGTTTAAGCGATTTTTCTAAACACGTTTAGTCAAAGTTCCAACGAATGGAAGGAAATATGCGCATTAATGCAAGTTTAATAAGGCAAGATTGTAGATTTATAATATATATACAGTTACACTTTTAAACATACGTAATCGATATGCAGTATCTCTTTTTTAAAATATGCAATATTCCTTGTTATGTCGAGCACTGGGTGACTAACCACGCCTCGTATTTTCTATATTCTCGAAACCCGCATATTTCTTACATTTTATTTCAAAATATGTGTGCTGTGCCGATGCGACTGCTACGCACACATCTAATTTTATGTTAGCGTAGACTCGATAAACTTCAGAGCTGTGCGAGAGACATAAGAGGATAAATATGAAATTACGTGGTCATTGAAAGTTCAAATTAAACTAACCTTCGCTTACTTCATTACGTCTTCGTTTCGAGCGTTGTAAATTACTCGTGCCTTAAGATACTACACTATCTTTTTTTGAAATCCTCTCTTTGACGCTTCAAAGACCTTTGAGCGCGCGGTATGAATAATAGTTTTAAAGAATAAATGCGCAGCGAATTTCGAATTTGATGAATGTTTTACAGGTCTGATAAATTTTAATGTACGTAGGTAGCAGTTCTAGATTTCAGTGAATCCATATGGTTCAATTTGAGCGGAAGACTTTGGTAGCGCTTCCGTGGTATAAATGTTTGTTTAATAATCCATGATTTATGGGATTTTTCAAGTTTTATCTCATTTTATACAGTAATTATCCACAAACTGGCCGTACAATTTAAGTACTGTTACCGCGACATGGTATGCCGGGTGACAACGAATCGTTTGTGCAACAAATATTGTTTGTGCTACAGCTGGCACATCCTATATTAAGATTGTTTTCAACTGCTTACACCAGATTTACAGAAGTACATACTGCTTACAGGTAATTTACTTCTTACCAGAGTTTTTGCAGCTATTTCTTTCAATTTTCCTCGATGATTGTACAATATATTGTATTTACTTTGCTCCCGATGAATTTAAATATTCTTCATTTTACGGTTTCTAGACATCACCTTTTTACTGAAATTCTAAGTTTGCTGAAAACTTTCTCATGGTAAAATATTAATTTGAAATTTCAACTTGATTGATTTAAATCGTTATTTCTGACATGGGATAACGGTGTCTGCAGTAACTGCAGAATGTCGCAAAAGTATTAGAACACTGATTGATCGCGATGTATTTATCAAATATTTTGCAATTAAGTATCATAAAACCGATGAAACATTAATGTCTGTTTTAAACATTGAAAACAGATTATGCATTTAAGAAACACTTAATGAACGAATGACCTGTGGTAAGACTTTCTTGCGACACCCAGTATATATAGACACACATGTTCTGTTTGGGGTTATGAAAGGATGATTGTCAGGTACACCACTAGGATCATCACCAGGTTCTACACAGCTTTGCTACATGCAGTCGCTGCGTGACTTCCATGTAGTTAGGTGTGGTGGAACTATTGCTAGGTTTAAAAAGCATTTGTTGAATATAGGGTTAAATTTTAATACTGTAAATTTTGGTGTTTATAAATGGCTGATAATTAAGTGGGTTTTTGAGGCTACCTAACTTGCATGAAGAGCCTGTTGGACATGTCCTGTTCAACGTCTAGTTACGGAAGGACTTGAGGCTCCAACACTTCACGCTATTTTTATATAAACGTAGAGTTTATGGAAGTATTCCTTATCCTCGGTAATTGTACGGGACGTGAGAGGCTTGTTCATTTTTTTGTCGCGTCAAGCTTCGAGATCACTTTTTAGGGAAGCAACCAACGCATTCTATAAACCGTGACTAAATGGGGAAATTTTTTTTTAATGTACGTAAGTTTGCTGATTTTAGATAAAGTTTTTGAATTTACAATTTCAATCTAAATTTGGGAAATAGTTGAAATGGTATAGTATTTTAAATTGCTGCTTGTATGTTGTAAATATAAACAACTACTAATCTGAGTGTCGTAAGTGATGTCGCTTCCTCATATTTGGTATATCTAAGATGATTGTCACCACATTTTTTCAAAATTTTCTAAACCAAGGACACTGAGTTATTAAGATCAAGAAGCAACTCAGTACTCGCCCTCAGGAACCCTTCATGAACATTTACCTAGTAGACCAAATGCTGGTCAAAATTGAGGTCATGAAGATTCCATCTCTCACGCCAACTAGTATACTGTACATAACGATGTGATTCTGATTTCAATTTTGGTGCGTTTGCTGGCAATGTTGGGCTTTAGTGAAAAAACACCCTGCAGATGCAAACTTATTTTTTCGTTAGGTACTTTTAATTTCATTTGAACACGGCTGGAACCATAATTTGGGTAAATGAAAATGAAATTCTTATACACTTTTGTCTCAACCTGTCAAACTTCAGTTTAAGTTGTTTGAGCCTACTTTCATCAGTATAATACTGCATCTTAAAACTAAGTTTCTGGCGCGCGCGAGCAACTATTTGTTCTGAACAAATATTTGCGACCGTCAAGTAACATCTATATTATGTTCAAGAATCCTACTTACAGTAATTTACATATAATCATCAGAACTCAACAAAGGGACGCCAGAACCACAGGGAGTGCATTTTCAATGAAGTTGATACACGTGCAATTGATGTGTGTGGTACTAGATTTTTTAATTAGAATATGATTTTAGAATTGATTTATAAAGCTAATTTCTGTTTTTTTTTGCTGACGATTTAGGGATGTTTTATCACTGGTGTTTGGGCAAAGCTTTTTCTTATCGCTGTCAAATTTGGCTCACTCATGTAACTCAGAAGCGGGATCGTAGCTGCTCTGGGACGTGCGTAAGCTCTCTCCTAATTCATGCGCCCACGTGCAGTGCATCTGGCACAACACTCGGGTAGAAGCATTTTAGATGTAATGTTATAATGCATCCTTTGCTCATAAGAAATATGTAACTTTTTCAAAGTGATATTTCGTTTCTTTTTTCGGCTTCAGAGTAGTCAGTTTTGCAGGTACAGGTTTCAAACTTTGATATGCTATAAAGCACATATCCAAAAACTTTTTGCGATTAAAACACATTTTCACACACATTTGAACAAAACTCCATAAGACGGTTCACTCAGTAGACTGAGCCCTCATGGTAAATGCATGTCATTAAACATTGTCCATCTATAATCTAGTACTATATACTAAATACTATAAAATGCATCCATCATCATGCGTGCTTGTTACCTTGAGTGCAAGTACACGATCTGATGGGGTGCCAATATCAGATTGCCCACATCACGTGTCCTTCATGCGGCAACCGGCTGGCATTTGTGGCCTTGAACTCGACCGCTGATTGGTTCCCTACCTGAAGTGCACGACCCTGGCAAAGTGGGTCACTAAAACTTCTATTACTTGTATCTGTACAGTAGTTACTGTTTCAACCCATTAATGCCTAGTGGCAAAGATTTTTGACCAAGTATGGCATGGCTATTTTCTAGTGTATTTATATTTTCGTGGGTTCAAGTTCACTTTTCGTCGTCTGGCAACGAATGCGACGCGTAAGGTACCGACTGAAGTTTACCTATCCATGTTTTGTATTTGACCATTCATTCGAACGAACCAGCACCAACCAGAGAAAATGGTTGGTTTTCCGCGAGAAATTAATTCCGGCATATAAGGGTTAAAGGTAGTACAGTTTCGGCGGAATTTTAGTTCAGCTAAAATGCTCTAAAATTTTAATTTGGGAATCTGTAACACTTTGACGGCAATTCTCCATGGAGGAAAAAATTCACGTCGATTATATCTCCGTTGTGAATTCGAAAATGCAAGATTGTGTTTTCACAAATTTGGCTTTGTTATCAATTTTCCTTCTAATCTAAACTAACATATTCGAGTATTGAACACAACTTTCAAGAAAATTTTAAACAAATTGTATTCATGCACATTACAGCTTTTGTTCAGTTAGGTTAGGGTAGATGATCTCTGGTTCCATGTACGTCACCCTTTGCAGTCAGAGCTTTAAAATTTAGCGTCTAAAAATTTGACAGATGTAAAAGAGGATGAACGTGCCTACGAGCAGTAAATGTTTTTGAAGTGTCAAGGCAACATTGAATTCAGAACTCGAGAATAACTTTTCATCTCATACGCGCGACTCTTGGCGATTAGTAAAAATGAAAGTTAAATACAGTGCAGCGTATGGTGAAAAAGAACTCACTTGGGTATGAAAAGTGGGATAAAGACGAGATTACTTTTCAAACTTTGTTCTAACGCAGATATCTTGTTCACCTGTTTTACCTTGTAAAAATGTTCGTAACTGATCGTTTCCATGATTCGTGATGCACAATGCAAGAGAAAATTTAAAATTTTCTGTTATCTGTTTGATTTCAATATGTTTCTCTGATTCCCGCATATGATTCGTTAACGTTTTGTAGTTGGTTTACATCAATTAAAGCACAATGTAGAACAATATTGTGCTAAATAATAAGATAATAGATCAAAGTAGAATGTAAACATATAAAATGTGGAATAATATGATAAGAGATGGTAGTAGAATATTGAATGATATAAAGCTGAATAGTAAAAACTAAATTTCATAGGATGCTGTTTTGATATAATGCACAATAATAAAATATATTGTAGTAAACTAAATAATACAGCGTATAAAAAAATTATTGTAGTAGAATGTAGAATAATATAATGCTAAATAAAGCATGTAGATACGTGTGTGAGAGGCAATAGAGTCATCAATGTTCCTTGTCTAATGTGAGGGGCTCTGTAGTGGTGCATCTTCTTGCTGCGTCTTAGACAAAATTTAATAATACAGCTGTTCATTGCTGAATGTTTGCAAGCTGCTCTAAGTTAATGAGCAATGCTACTTGCATCACATATTTGTTCTACAAGATAGTCGTATTTTTTCATGTGCGTCTTGAAAAAACTGCGTTAATTTTGTAGCTACCATTCCATGTTAATACGTTCCTAAGCGTATTATTCCATGTCATTCAGATCATAAAAAACTCGTTGGGGAAATCAAAATGCTTTATAATTATCGGAAATTTTAATGCACTTCATACAGGCATTAATTGATATATGGAAGAAATTTTGACACCTGAACGTAAAAGCTAATTATTTTTCAACTGCTCAGTTTAAATATCGTGTGGTTCTCATTTTATGTGTCAATTGTGTGCTGTCGTTATCATTACCCGCTAGAAACAGGAATTAAAATAAAAATATCGTAAAAGACGTGCAAAGTGCGACGAAGTACGGTACAAGCGCATTCATAAAATTGGGTATTAATTAATGAACTAGATTTGCGAGTGGGTTTGCTTTGAAGTAAATAGTTAAAAACCAGTGCAACTGAAACAAAGATGAGAGTATAGTATAACAAAATATAAAGAGCAAGAAGAAATAATAGATTTTTTGTTTTAGTTAAGCTAGTATAAGAAATATTTGGTTATTTCTTTAACTCCCGGAATTTATGTTAGCGCTATGACTGATCATGATGGAATTTTCGTAGACATCGATCTAATTATTACTTTACTTTATTTCGTACGTAAGTTACTTTAGCTCATTATTTTCGTACCTTAATGATGTTGGAAATTGTCTACGAAGATTTCCCAAAATTTATCGAATCAATAAGAACCAATTCTAAAGATTTAATCTATTTTGTGATAGAACTGCAGGTCATTATATCCCAAATATGATAAACTACGATGTATTATCTCAGAATTAAGCTGTAATTTTGGCATCATAAGCTTCACTGAGAGCTGACCTAATGAAGCTTTAAGAATATGATTCAAATGCAAAATTATATGAGCTATCATTCATTACGTAACAATGGAAAACGTGGGGAACGTATAAATACGTACATATCTAAACAGATGAGCTCTCAAGTCATCCCAAGTGCAACGGTAAACTTTGGTCACATCGGAACCCTATTCATAGTGCAATCGGAAAGCGGTAAACGTGTTATAAGAACTATATATCGACCCCATCAACTTGTCAACTTTCTTCGATGAACCTAGTCGAATATTTTCAGTATTCAATAAATCATTATATGAGGACATACTATAATCTTCAGTTATTTTAACTACTATATTTTCAATCACGAAAATTGTGAATAAACCGTCAACTTTTTAAATATATTGCACTTGAAATATTTCATTCCGTCAATCACTAAGCCTACGCGTGTCTAGTTAGATTCTGCAACCCAAGTTGACAATATATTCTTAACAGATCAAACTGATTTTTCATCTGGAATATTAACATCCGAGTTATCTGGCCATTTTCCATTGTTTATAGTTACAAAGAACATATTCAATGCATGTTATGAGACGCAATCTGAAACTTTCAAAAACCACTGAGTAAATGAGTCGAACTTGAAAACAATGCGTAATATAACAGAATCTATTCCTGCACTAATCTTCAATAATGAAATAATTAATTCCACAAACATTGACAACACGTTGTTAAATCTAACTGATATTGTCAACTCCGCATATGATCAATGTTGTCCAATCCTCCCTCACTCGCACTGTCACGCCAAAAAAAGCAAAAGCCTTGGATTACTCGAGACATTATTATCAACATGAAAAATGACATGCATACTGTGTATAACTCCATGAAGGAAAAATTTCATAAGCTGTGTATAATAGGTTCAGAAATTACGTAACTAATCAAATGAGAATTCCAAGAAAAATTTTTTTACGCTTGAATTTTCTGAACTCAGAAATGACAGTAAGAAAACTTGGCGCTTGCTTAGTTCAGTCTACCGACCAAAAACATTCGTGAGACAACATCGAGTCTATTATTCAGGATGTTGTAACGTATGACGAATGTAAAGACGTAGTAAATCTTTTCAAAAATTTTTTATTAACACTGGTAATAACACTGCTAAAAATTGCTAATAGTACATATTCCTACTGATTTCATAACATAAAAATTCACTTATTTCATACTGATAACATAAGAATTCACGTGAAGAAATGACAGCTTTTGATTAGCTTTATATCTCAAATTTGGGGGTATGATTTTTTTACAAGACGTTGAAAACAGGTGGACCATCGTCACAAAACCACTGTTATCAATAAGACTCTATTCAGTGCAAGTTATTATACTAAGGTATTTAAATACGCCGCATTCATAACTCGGATGAAAAAGGATGGAAATATGAGAGATGAGAGTCTAATTAATAAATTATGCTTGTATGAGAATAGAAAACTCAATGCATTTAAAATTTGAAACTCAAGTAGCCAAGATTTGATTAGTATTTTTTCAAAAGAAAATTGACTTAATTTCTTCTCTCGCCTCGCAGACAAATTGGATGTTAGTGCATGCATTGGATTTTTAGTTGTTCAGGTACAGATTTTAAAATTAAGCTAATTAGATCTGAGTTTCACGCAATGAGGCACATCTTTCTGGCGAACAGACAACTAACGTACTCTGTGCTTGACTCGATGAGACGACGCTTGACAGGTGTTTCTAGATCAACATGTTTTTCGCATATCCTCGCACCGCTCCCGAAGTGTTCAAAAATATCCATCGCTCAAACTCACTTTTCGACTTCAACAACGAATGGCCGCGAGCTGCTGATGCGCAGCATACATCCAGGCGTGTCCAGTACGAGAGGAGCCAAGAAAGCCTGGAACTTGGATGCATCTGGAAAACCGCTCTTCGATGAGACTCCGGCTCCTTCATCCGCCGATGTGGTGGTCATTGGAGGAGGGTCTCTGGGGTGCAGCGCCCTCTACCACCTCGCCAAGCTCGGCGTAACTGACACTGTGTTGGTGGAAGCGAACAAGCTCACCGCAGGTAGGGGTTTCCATGGAAGGTTGGCGTGTTGCACGATGTTCGAAGCAGACAAACGTTGCATCAAAATTGCCATTTGCCTCTAGAGCTCATTTTACGTTACATGTCATGTTTCATTATTAGAAAATAACAATTCTTAATATTCATTAACTGTTTTGTATATTATTGGCAATTACCTTTAAATTTTTATAGGTTTCGTACGAAATATGGCATTACAAACGAGCACATATTGACTCGTTTTATATCGTATACCGGCTCTGAAACATATTAGCCACTACTCTTCATCACTACGCAGCGGTCCTCAGCAATTTCAATATCGTGGCTGTATTTCTGCCTTTCATCACTTCATTTTATCAAGGATTTCATTCTACCGCTCCATGGTTTCATTCGAAGTATACTTACCGTGGATTTTACTTGGATTTTACCTTTAACTTCTCTTTAACTAGACGAATGTTTACGTCACAGCTCTTCCATTGTTCCCAAGCTGTGCTAGCTGAACACTCCCTAGAATTCAGTGAAATACTAAAGGCGAAAAAATTCGTGGTCCACGTAAGTTCATCCATCATAAAATAATTCTATTTTGCTTAATCTACAGTAAAGGTCTCTTAAAAATTAGTATTTTCAATGCTTTTCTAAAGAATGCATGAGTAACGCTAAAAAATACTTGATTTCTGATGATAATCTTCGAGAGGAAGATCAATCGGGTTCAAATTCTCCGAACAATGATGGAAAATCTAGCCAGAGTATGCAGTTTCAAAATTAACAGAGGAACTTACGTTCTTCACGAAACTTCACGAGGCTGTCTGTGTTTCCAGGCACCACTTGGCACAGCTCAGGGCTGGTGTGGGACCTCCGACCCACGGACACAGAGACTGAAATAATGAGGCGATCTCTACATGTCATCAAAGGACTGGAAAGTGAAACCGATGTAAACCCTGGCTGGGTTCAAAATGGAGGTCTTTTTCTCGCCAGCAGCCAGGTAAGACAGGGCTTGCTGATGAAGTTGAGCCGATCGTTCAATGTCATCAAAGCAAAACCGAGGTGAACCATGACTGGGTTAAAAAAGTTTTTTTTTTCGCCAGTAGTTGGACATAGTGGAGCGTACTGATGGAGTTATCAAATGTACTTGCAGCAAACAGCGCATGCTGCGCCTACTGGGTGTCCATTGCGACAGGTCTGAGTTTTGAGCATAAATAAACCTAAGTACAGTAGATGTGAAGAATTAGAAAAAATACGATTTAAGTTCCGCGAATATAAATGAAGCCTCGTATATAATTTATTTCCTTCTAGTAAAAAGTTCATGCATTATAATTGATTCGTCCTTCCAATATTTCTCTAGTGTTGTTGGATGAATTTGTGCATGTAAATTAAGTTCTCCAACATACTTAAGCGTTCTAAAGGGACATGGATAGCATCAGAGTTCTGCCTCTCAGGGGTGTTTGCTAATTTGATTGATTCAAAATCCTGTTCAACTTAGCGGTCCTGTCAAGTTGATGCGTTCACTACCTAGTGGGCAACCAGGGTACCAATGAAGCACTCTTCGGTAATGGTTTGAATGGGTGCCAACATTCGTTCTATTTGCGGCTACAGAAAATTCTCGTGTATGAGCTATTAAAGTATCTAAATATCATTAATCCGAATATAGAGGGAGAGCAAAAATTATGAAAATATGTCTAACTTCAAAACACGGAGGTATCGCCGAATTCGAATTCTAAGCCTTTTATGGCACATCCTAACTAGGTCTAAGCATTTATACGTAATAAACGTGTTAAGTAAAGAATTCTTAAACTTCTGATCAGAAGGAGGAAGAGAGGTCCTGTTCTCGTCATCAAGGCTTGCAGAATTACTGTGTCAGCATCCGAATCCAAAGCTACAGGCGCAACAAAATCCAGTACTTTTGATCATACGGGCTGCCCTTGGACTTAGTTTTAAACTGGATTAGGCTTTATATATCACTTTTCTTCATTATTCTGTCTAGTGTACGTGACCTGCATGTTAACGTGTTTTTTTCTTTGTTCAACATTTTGACCGCGATTCCAAATGCAGGGAAATATTTCATGTCGACAAATATCTCCGTTGTGAATTTAAAAATGAAGTATTTTATTTCCACAAATTTGGTTATCCGATTAATTTTTCTTCTAATTTAAACTGACATATTCAAGTAATGAACACAAATTTCATAAAAACTTAATTTTTATTCCAATATTGTGCTCTGATTACGTTAGGTTAGGTTAGATGGTCACGTCCACCATATCTTGCGCACGTTGCAAGTGTTAAAGTGCAATTTTTTCAAGATATGCAGCTAAAAAAGCACTCATTCGAGATGAAAGTAATTTTCCCATTTCATATTCAGTTCATATGTGCTATGTTTTTGTAATTGCTATGATTTGTGCATCCATCTATGAACTATTCATGCACGAATCATCTATACAGCGGGTCAATTTTGGAAATAAAGCAAATTGAGTACTATCTCTTTTAAGGTGTAAAAATGAGCTGGTAACCTGCCCAATAATCCTTGCCGTACACGTTAGCATTCTTCCTCACATTCAAGGCAACAAATCCTAGGTTACTCGCATAAAATTTAGAATTTTTTATTGGAAAATTTTTTTTTCGATAGTGTTCAGTTTTTGATTGTAACAGTACATAAAGCCTTCAGGTACTGACAGGCATAATTTATAAATTATACCTATCATAGTCTTAACAATTAAATTTTTTAATTAATCTTTGAGTTCATTGTGTCTCTCTTGAATGTTCAAAAGCCTCATTCCGCAAGGAGAAACAATTGAATTTTTATCGCTTCAGGTAAAATTTGACATGCTGAAACGCATGGCGACGTTCAGTCGCACCAAGGGCGTGGAGACCACCCTTCTGGACCGGGACGAGACCAAGAGGCTCTGTCCTTTGATGTATGTTGACGATCTGCACGGCGCACTTTACTGCCCTGGATCTGGTACGGTTTCTAGAGAATAGTGTCGAAAGACTACATTAGGTATCAAAATTTTCTTTGACGTTGCTTAACACAATGCGAGTTCCACGTCTTTGATCACTCACTTGGGTAGGGAAAAACGAAGATATAATTGTGAATGAATATCTGGTAATAGACTTTGCTATGCGCGTAGAACCTTGAGTGTGACGTTAAATTAATCTAAATAAAATGTTAAATATCATGGAAAGTATGCATGATCACTTGTTCTCTTAGAATCGGCTACTTCTGTGTGATTTTATTTTCCCAATGTTTGTATCTCTATGATATTAGAATTTGTAAATCAACCTTCGAAACACTTTACTATAGTCTGTGCATATAGGCTGATGCATGCCGGCCAGCAGAAATTATGTACAAATTGGTAGTTTCCAGGACAGACCGAACCGAGCTTCATCTCAAACAGCAATTTTGAAATAGCTATCTTCGAAAGCTTGTGGTGCAAATTGTAACTCAAGTTGTTATAATTTAAAATGACTGTATTGAAAAACAATTGCTATCCATGAAAGTGTAAGGGTGAGCTGTAACTCAAGTTGCTATAACCTACAGGGACCCTGAATCCTACTGGGATGTGTGATGCGTTAACTCGAAGTGCCAAAAATTTGGGGGCTCTAGTTTTAGAAAACTGTCACTTAATGGACATCAAAACGACCAACGCGTTGATGGGAGGGAGGAAAGTCTCCGAAGTGAAGACTTCTCGAGGCGTCATCAAGACCAACTGCGTCATCAACGCTACTGGAGTGTGGGCAAACTCGGTGGCATCGAAAGTAGGCCTCAGCGTCCCTTTGGTGGCCAAAAAACATGCGTACGTGGTGACTGAAAAAATTTCTGGCATTCAGAACATGCCCAATGTTTTTGACTACGACTATTCTACTTATTTTCGCGCTCAGGGCGATGCTTTCTACATCGGAGGGTACGAAACTAACCCTGTTCCCATTGAAAAGGTAATGTTCACCCCCTACTCATTGTTAGAACATTCGGCCTATGTTTTTGATGCTTGTCATGAAAGTTCATTCAAAATTGAAGCAATAACCACAGACGTAAGGTGTCATAATACACGTCTTTTTCGAACCTTAAGGACTTTTTTTCTTAGCGTTGTAAGCGTGAACTGCAATGTCTTTGGCTATGGTTTCAGATCGACCTCAATGTTCCGTTCGGGCTGTACGACCTGAACCACGAAGTGTTCAGTCCGCTAATGAAAGCACATGTGAAGAGAGTCCCAGCCCTGCAACAGATTGGGATAAAATCCACAGTGTGTGGCCCCGAGTCCTTTACTCCTGATTTGAAGCCAATTATGGGTGAGTTGGGGTCGAGTAAGCCAATTATGGGTGAGTTGGGGTCGAGTAAGGCAATTATGGGGGAGTTGGCTGAAGTAAGCGAATTATGGGAGAGAGTTGGCTCAAGTGAGCCAATCATGGGTCAGTGGCGGGAAATAAGAACGGAATTCGAATAGATTATTAGTTCATCACTCACCAGCGGTTGTGGTTTTTGGTGAGAAAGCTTTCCCTCAAATTGAGCTCGATTTCGAATATAAGTAAACCTAACAGTATTGCCTTTGAACAGAGCACATTAAGAGCGACACTTGAGTAATTGTATACGCAGCTAGGCCTCCTTCTAATTGATATGAAACCATCAGATTACTAAGGCCAATTCAGCCACTTTGACGAATGGTCGTTGATTTTTGTAATTTTCATTTGGTATAATAACTGAAGAGGCTGTTTTTACGCTGTGACCAGCTTTCAATCGCTCCGAACATTCAAAACTACAGGCCATAATTTTTTGAGAATAGAAAAAAGTGCTGAAAATTTATTTAATAGAACGAAATACAGAAAAAAATAGAACCTACTTACCACAGAGTTAGGATTCGATCGATAGCATATAGTCTCATATGGTAATAAAATATTGAAGATGATCGAATATTTTCATTGAGCATCATAATCCCATCAAAACTATAGTCAATAAATAAAAGTAGCTTTTAGAACTGCTACAGGACAATGTTTTCCTTGCTTCCCTCAATGTGGTTTCTATACAAACCTGCTTCTCTCGTATGGCAAATGATAGTCAATAGAGTTAGTAGGTTAGCTAGGTTCTCTATCGTGTGCTACGGGGACTGGCGTCTGCAGAGGCCATTGTTAGGTTACCTCAGCTATAAATAGGCCTTCAGAACTTTTGCCTTTCGTGCCCACTTTACTTACTTTAATTTCATTCATTCTTTACAATCTTTTCTTTTTCTTTGCACCTTATTCAATCTTAACATGCACATACTATGCGCGCAGGATTTTGTGTGGTAAGGTACATTGTGCATAGATTACCCATTTTTACAGTCCGTACTTCTCTTTCAGCGTTAGGTAGTGAACCCTTTTGAAGTACTGTGATTTATACCACCACCACTTCTACTACTACTGCAAACTTACTGTCCGTTTCACAATTTCTCATTAACCTTATTAGCCGGCAGCAAAGGTTTCCTTCATCGGAATTACTAGTTTGGCACTAAAAAAATCA
This sequence comes from Orchestia grillus, assembly GCA_014899125.1. Classification (NCBI taxonomy): domain Eukaryota; kingdom Metazoa; phylum Arthropoda; class Malacostraca; order Amphipoda; family Talitridae; genus Orchestia; species Orchestia grillus. The sequence goes on from VOMN01037066.1 coordinate 16,252, forward strand.
GTTCGTCTTCATATTGTCGAAGCTTAGCTTCACTGATAAACAAAGTATTTGTTAACCAACCTAAAATTTTAGCTACCATTTAACGAAAGGATTAGGTTTTTAAATCAAATACACAACGATCTCAAGCATCTGAAACATATCTCTAGCAAACGAGCATTTGCTGTAACGATTGAATCGATATTGATATTTGTGGATGCTTTGGAGAAGGTAAAAATGCATTAACTTTAGAGGAAAACTTTTTCGAAATTAAGTTTACGGCCAGTACTTTAAATCCCGTCAAGCATGAAATTCTCAGTTCTAATTATAAGCAATAGAAGAATATTTTATTGTATTTTGTCTAAAGAGGGTTAATTCGAGAGCCCGTCTATTTCTTTGATGGATATTACTTTTTTGAGTTTAATTTGTGAACTGTTTATAGATTTCTTGTATTTTTATTATACGTAGTCGGCACTCTACACATGTTCGCACCATCAATTATGATAACGATTTTGAATTTGAAATTTCTTGATTTTTGTGTAAAAATGCAGAAGGTATAATACGAATTTAGTTAGTTTTTTGGTCAGAATCACAGAATCCAGTGAAACCTGGCGTAGAACTCGGTCTCCGTTCGCAGACAACGAAAACTTATTAAGCGGTCAATGTTTTCGTTAAAAATTTGTCTTTTCCGGTGATTCTCTTCACGTGTAATTGGAATGACGCATTTTATAATTGACGAAATAATCATGAATTCTGGGGTAATTCTCAACGTTTTTATCACATTCGAACTAAATAGACGTTTATGTTCGTAATTGGGACCAATAAAAGATCCTTTCAGTTTTTCTATTTATGCGTAATAAGCATTGGTCGTCAATAATCTTTAAGAAAATCACTTCCCACTGAGCGAAACATTTGAATAGTGCAAAACTGCATCTCCGCCATCCCGGAAACACGAAAAGTAATGTTGCTGCAGTTCAATTTCGGTGTCGCTATCCTGATGACTACGTTATCAGATCTGTGATAAGGGTAATACGCAATGCTTTTTAATTGATCGGTGTACTTGATCGGCTAATTTCTCAGAACGTTTACTTAGCAAGTGTAAGTCCTGCTTTTTTTAACAGTTTAGCCCGCTGTTCGAGTGAATGATACTACAAGCTTTTAAAAGGACTCTATTTTCTTTATAGGGGAAGACCCCGCGGTTGATGGATTCTTCCACTGCTGTGGTTTCAATAAGACCGGAATAATGCAAGGAATTGGATGTGGAGAACAAATAGCCAAATGGGTCATTAATGGACGACCTGAGTTAGCAATGTTCAGCTACGACGTCAGGAGATTCTACACGCCTCTGCTCAAAGATAAACAGTGGATCAAAGCCCGGACACACGAGGCTTACGTGAAGAATTACAGCAACGTATTCCCTCACTCCGAACCTCTGTCAGGGCGAGCAAAAAGGAGGTCTCCCCTGCACGGTGTGAGTATAAACAATCTTACTTTCAAGACTGAATTCCCAGAGATAAATTGGCTTACACGAACTTCAGGAACTGAACGGATATTTCTAATACCGGTTGACCTTTTCAAAACGGGTGACTTCCAGATCTGAGGTCCGCCTGATCCAGACTCAGCTTGCGCCACCCATTCTTAAAGGGTAGATGACGTTAATGCATCCCAGCCTCTATAGCAACGGTCCAGATCATGTTCTCGAGCTTGAACTCATTTTGAATTGCTTGAATATATATTTCTCTGTTGTGCCAGATTACATGTACTACCGAATAACGGAATATCGGATTTAGGAGGCTCAATCCGTATGTAGAAATTACTAGAAATAAAAATCTACGATTCCGAACATTGTGAACGCTTGACTATCGCTGGTGTATTTTTCAGGCCCTAGAAAGAGTTGGCTGCGTGTTCCAAGAGCGGTATGGATGGGAGAGACCCGGCTGGTTCAACGAAGAACCTACACCAGTACAAACATACGACTGGTATGGTGCATACGGCCATGCTGCCAACAAAGACCAAAGATACGTTCAAGCACAGAAGCAAGATCATACCTTCGACTTTCCAGCTCATCAGCATTTTGTAAGATTTATTTGTTTAATGCCACGATTTTGCCCTTCGTGTGACGGCAAGGCTAGAATTGCATATAAAGCCATTGGTTTAGCGGGCCTTTTTTATGAGGAAGCGAGAAAAAGTGTTGTTCGATTTCTGCCTTTAATTAAGAGAATTGAAAACGATCGAATTGAGAAAGAATGTGAACACATCCTGGCGCATGGTGCATGTGGGCCAATATAGGGCACCCAATCTGCTCGGAAAAATTAAAAAACATAAATTCTACACACATCTGAAACATCTTTACTACCCAGCAACGTTTAATAAAAAGGCTGCCTTCAAGGTCGAATGGAAATTGCATATCTAAGCTCTATACATACGTGTATTTATGTATGCATAAATACAGGATACAGAACAAGAACCCCAGTAAAAATTGTAACTCATTAAAAGAGTTACCGAACCCCAAAAGGGCCCTGCCGGCCGACGAAGTGCTATCTAAGCTATAAGTCGAGTTGAAAAATCCTGACTTTCACGAGCACTACAGCTAGTTCTGTTTAGCTCCAAATAATCTCTTCCTTTGAATGATTGAACAATAAATGTCAATTGATTGCTGCTCATGTCATTTGTCGTGTTGGGATAAAATAAATATCGGAATTCTGAGAGAAAAGATTGAGAGACATATCATGGGAATGATCTGAATGAGGACAAATTTGAAAGACTTTCCAAGAACAGCCAGGGCTGAGAGCACTTTTTTCTTTACACTTAACTTGTACGAATAAAATATTCATACATAATGGCTTGTTCTTGTCTCTTCTGAATTTGAAGTATCTGTCTCATCGGGTAGAATAAAATAGAATATGGTCACTTATGTTCAGTAGCTGTTACATACTACCGCCCACTACATCTCTGCGGCCGGTAAAGGTCTGCGATAATGAGTGCAACTGAGTACAACTCATTCAAAAAGGAACAAATCAATTTTGATTTTTCATACATGACGGTGACCGTCTAAGTTTCACACGCCGACCGCTCTAATTATCCATTTGCCTTTGAATTCAGATAAATGCAGAGTGCGAGGCTTGCCGAACTGCAGTCGCTGGCTTCGACATGTCCTACTTCGGCAAATTCTACCTGACCGGACCGGACGCCCCCAAGGCCGCCGACCATCTCTTTACTGCGAACATGAGACGTCCAGAAGGTTCTACAGTCTACACGTGCATGCTCAACAAAAATGGTGGCATAGAGGCTGATCTTACTGTTGTAAGTACATATTAAACTTTGTAGGCCTTAAGTAGGGTTAATACGTAATGTGGCCATCACGTCCAAGAGCCATTTATATTTCTAAACGTTGGAGGCACATTTTTAATTATCAAGTAAGAAGGTGCTGTTCAATTTCTCCCTCGAATTGAGAAAATTCGAACTGAAAAAGATTGAGAACATATCCTAGCACATATTGTACGTGGGGCAATAGAGGGTACCCGTTCTCCTTCAGGAAATTACAGTGTACTGTATTTCTCTTATTGCTACTAAGCAATTCTAGATACGTTTACTGGATACATATTGCAATTTATTTCATTGACAAAAATTTTATTCTAGAATTTATCGATATTTACTTTTAAATGCGAGAGTATTTATGAAATTTTTCGATATTTTCGGTTAATTTCGCAAAAACTCGTGACCCTTGGTACATAAAACTCAGGCCAAGATTATAAATGAATAAATTCAATTATTGATCAATATTTGTATAAATACTTTGTTTATATTCGGTAATATGACTTGTCGTGTATCTGGTATGAAGTATTTAATATTTTCAGAACTCCATAGAAATTTCTTGATTTTTTGTTGCATCCGACCTTGATTCATGGTTTCATTCACGACTAGGAATTATTCTTTGTTTAAAATTGATTGAATTTTGAGCAAAAATTCCTTCACGAAATTTATTCGAAGTATAAGTTCATGTCTTAGAATTTCGTAAAAAACACGGTATTCAACTCAATACATGAACTTAAAGAATGAAAATCAAATTTATTAATTCATTTTCATGAACAATTGTTCCCACTTGATAATTCCTACACGCTGTGTACGTGTCTAATTTGCTACGTTTTATTTTCATCATTTTTTTGAGTTTCCCAGTGACTTTGCGTTTTTTTCTTATTTGTGCTTGATACATGTATGCATTTTTGATTGTGGGGATAATTCTTGGTTTAAAATTTCTCAATTATTCATTAAAAATGCTAAGTGTTGGATTTCTCACGAAATCCATTTTATATTTTTGGTCAGTGTCTTAGAACCCACAAAATTTGGTTCAGAACTCAATCAACGATTATAAACGACGAAAAATAACTCGATTGTTGAATATTTAATGGAATACTTTATCCAAACTTGGTAATTCCTACATGCCTGGTATCTGATAAGCCTTATTGGATATCAAATACCTCAGCTAAAGATGGGCCATCAGGATTTATAATTATCGTATCCGCGTTGTTCCTCTCAGTTTTCATACCTTCTTCACCACGTCTTCTTTGTCATTTCTTCCCCTTCATTCTTGATATGCTGTTTTTACGCACATGGAGTCCTGTGTGGGAACACACCTTGAGCATAGATTTTCCGTTCTCTATAATCCATACTTAAAGGTCGTTTTTCTTCGCTCTTTTTAAAGCGCATTTTATATGGATAGGAACCTGTAAAATAACTATTATTCTAATCTAATTTCTATACTAATTTATTTGGGAACTTCATTGTTGTTTCTTGCGTTTTTATCTTATTCTTGTTTCAAACATGTATAAATGACAGTTCAAAATTATATACAACAAAACCTTTACTGGCCAGTATTCGATATTATACTTTGTTTAAACTTGATAATTTCAACATTCCGTGTGTCATGCACAGTACATCGTATTTAATAATTTACCAATTATCTACGAATTCCATGGTAATTCCCTGCGTATTGCCGTATTCCTACTGATAAGTATCGATCCGTAAATATGAAAAATCATTCATAACTTATTGATTCGAAAACTTAAACAGGTTTTTAGACCTTTCGTTATAGGTGCATCCGGTGCCTGGAGTGTTGTTAGTTGCTGTTTGTAGACTTCGACTAAAAAAGTTTGATGTGATGTAAAGACTTCCGTGCTAGAGGGCGATGAGTGGGTTCGTTGTCATCCATCAGTGATATACGAATTGCCCCAGTTTTATGTAAATTTATTCCAGGATGAAGAATTAAAACCTTGAAATAAATATTTTTCCTCGCTATCTCATATTTTTAATGTGAAAGAAACTTCTAAAAACAGTTTTTAGCTCACAGCGATATCAGCCGACCTCGATTCGGATTCATTCAAAATTCTTAGGTTTTATTTGTCTTTCAAATTAAAAGAAAATACATGTATTTGAGACCAAAGTGACGCAAGAAAGCGGCTTCCATACATTCGTTTTTTTCTGATTGAACTTGAGCCTTGGGTACTTGCCACTACTTTGATTTAATCCTTTAATCCTTTGATCCTTTGATCCTTTGATCGTTTAATCCTTTGATTCTTTAATCCTTTAGTCCCTTAGTCCTATAGTCCCTTAGTCTTTTAGTCCCTTAGTCCTTTAGTCCCTTAGTCCCTTAGTCCCTTAGTCCCTCAGTCCCTTAGTCCCTCAGTCCCTCAGTCCCTTAGTCCCTTAGTCCCTTAGTCCCTTAGTCCCTTAGTCCCTTAATTCCTTAGTCCCTTAATTCCTTAAGCCCTTGGTCCCTTAAGCCCTTGGTCCTTTAGTCCTTTGAATTGACTCCTTTACTTCAGAGCATCGCACTACGAGGGCGAGGCTCCGCCTGCGACCCTAGGTTTCACGGAATCGGTTACTACCTTTCCATCGGAGGCGGAGCTGCGCTGCAGAGCTACTCCTACATCGTCAAGGAAATTCGCCTTCACAACTGGAACATTTCGCTGATCAACCACACAGATGACATGGCAGTACTGTCAGTACAGGGACCAAAGAGCAGAGGTCTTTTGTCACAGCTTACCACCGTTGATCTCGGTAACGAGTCCTTTCCCATGAGCACACATCAAGTCATAACAGTAGCGGGGCACAAGGTTCGAGCCATGAGGATATCATCGGTTGGAGAATTAGGTACGTGTTACTTGCATTCGGTTTGAAATATTAGTTTAAGAAAACTGAGAGAGATTGTAAGGGCATTCGATGTTACCTTGGGTGTACAACAGCAATGAGAAACTATAAATTTTACGCTGCGTTGGACTTGGCCAGGGACTATTCAACGCCCCTGAATAGAATATCAAACCAGTGACAGTAAACACGTTTACGGCATGTTCCCTTGAAAATGAAACACCTGACATTCTATACTTTCCTACGATTATCTGATGAAATTTCTTCCATGTTTCCAGTGGCAGAGAAGCTTCAAAGCTTGATTCGATTAACTGTGTATTGTAATCATAACGTTTGGTGAATTTTATATAAATTAATAACGATATTACTTCTCAGGATGGGAGTTACACATTCCTCGACGTTCAGCACTCGCAGTACACAAGGCTGTCAAAGAAGCAGGCGAAGGCCTCGGCTACCGAGATGGAGGCTACCGCGCC
>VOMN01037073.1:0-11172 GCA_014899125.1 Orchestia grillus
CTCGGCTCCATCACATGGATCAAGTGAGTATTGAGCTCTCGGCGCTATCGAAGGAATCTACGTACTTTATCATGGTTTGGGTAGTCCGAAGACTAGATAAATCAATTTAACTTTTTATTCTCATGATTATTTTTCAGCTTGCTTACAAATGTACACTTTATAGGTATGACACATATTTTGTTACAGATATTATAATTTATCTTTTAGGATTACTCGTTCATATTATTGGTAATACTCATATTTTACTGTATATATGATATTTTATAAACAATGTTACACACATTTATTACAGATATTATATTTTATTATTGGTATAGCATATATGCATTATAAGTACTAAACATATTTTATTACAGGTATTAGATTTTATTTCAAATATTACACATCCCCATTATAGGTATTGCGCATATTTTATTTCAGATCTGATACCTCATTATTGGTCTTGCAAATGTACATCGTAGGTGTTACACCTGCCACGGGAGTACAGTGGACACAAGAGTTAGGCTAGTTAGGTTAGGTTAGTTAGGTTACTGCATCGTATACTATGGGGACTCCCGTCCGCAGGAGGGCACTGTTAAGTTACTTCAGGTCTTGATATGGCAGCAGTACTTGCGCCTCTCATGATCGCTCTACTTTTTTTCAATTTTCCCATCCTTTTCGTTACAACTTCTCTGTCTTTTCTTACTCTCCCTTAACTTGCTGTTTCTATACACGGGGTATTCTGAGTGAGAACACATCTTGTGCATACATTAATGCAAGCCAGTAAAATTTTCCATCATTCCAATGAAACTTTTTTTGTATCCTACTTGTATTATATTCAGTGGCGGTATTTCTTCTGTATCATACTTGTATGATGTTCAGTGGCGGTATTTAATTCAAGGAAGACCAATTCAAAGATCCACTGATTTGACCCAAATGCAAGTTTCCTTCAAGCAGAGTTGTATTGCTTGTGCTGAATTTGGCAAGAGAGGCAGTGAGGTGGTGAGACGCAAGTCCAGTCCTGCTCCTGTGAACTCAAAATTTGCGGTGCTACTGATGCTCAGACGTAATTATCCGGCGAACTCCAGATTTGAGGCGTTACTCCGATGCAATTTTCCGGCAAACTCAAGATTTTGCGACGCTACTCAGAAGTAATTTTCCGGCGAATTCGAGATTTGCAGCGCTACTCAGGCGTAAGTTTCGACGCTGTAGACTGAGCGAATGTTCGCGCTCTCTCATTCGAACCCGATTCTCAAGGCTCCTTCACACTATCAAAGTTTGAAGACACCCAAATATGGGCATCGAATGGTAACTTTGCTCACAATTCTGGAGTCTTCGCTCTCCATTCCGACCTGCCTCCAGAAATGAGAGCAAAGTTATCATTCGATGGTCATATTTGGGTGTCTTCCGGCATAATCTCCATACTTTGACTGATCGTGTGATGGCTCTTTGACTGGATGCATGCATCATAGAGCACGTTTCCTGCGACGATGCAACGAGGGCTTTCGAGGGGTTAGATGATTGTCCATTGGGTAACGGCACAGGAAACGTGTTGCACATCATTTCCGAACATACGTCGTGTTATTTGTTTTAAACTATATATCTTCGTGTGATAATCTTGAAGAAACCACTGCCCGGCGCCCGGCTGTTGAGGCACACATTAATGGCACAGGGCATTTGCTGGACTTTATGCACTTTGGAACAGGTTTTCAATAACAAAATGTGCCGAAGAAGGATTCATTTTGAGAAGGTACGCCAGCATGAAGTTAGCTTTTACTGATTCGAAATGCAGGGATAAAAAAATTTAAGCGTCAGGAAAATGCTTAAATTCACCGCCAGTTGACGATGAGAACAATCTGCTATGACAAGAAATTTATTTCTTCTTTTCAAAGCACGCCGGGAATGAATATAATCCAATTCGAGGCTCAAGTCCTTCCGGCTTGCTCCAACTCAGACCGAGAACATTTCAATTAGATAAGAAGTAAGTTTTGTGCTTCAGTTCTTAATTATTGTACGTACTCTAGCGTTGGAATTGGTGAGTTTCCTTAAGTTTCTTTCCATGTACCCATACACTGGTCCGGTAACGAAAAACGACATTTCCATGCATATTCGTGCTTCATGTTTTTCTATTAGCACACGACTACTGATATTTCTAGTCAAAACGTAGGGGCACCTGAAATATTTTCGTTTTGTCGCAGTAACTGACAAGGTTGTTTACACCAGCTAAAACAAAAATCAAATCAGGGTAATTTGAATCATTTCGAATTTAAATTAGTGCCTTTTTCATGGAACCCTAATTTTTCAAGGAATGCGATGAGTTAAACACCTGGTATTGGCTGGTATTTGACACAAAAAATAGTGAATGCACTTGCATAAAAAACAATGAAATGTAGTTATGTAGTGATGAGAATAAAATCGTTGACGTAATATAATTACCTTAAAATCATGTAAAGCTACTGAAGTGAGAACATCATTATAAGAACTGATATCTTGTAAACTTGAATTCGTGAATGAGATGAGAACACGTGCTATAAACGTTATTAATTGTTCAATAATTTAAATTATAAAAGGAATAGAGTAGGACACCGTATACTCCACCTCTCTCGAATTAAATGCGGGGATTCATGAATTACTATTATAATATAAACTGAAATCAGGGACAACATGTGTTGCACGCTGTTAAGCACCAAGTTACACGTCATAGCAAATACATTCAATGGAGTGTAAACAACAACTTTTAAATTCACGAAACTTTCACTTGTGACAATTAAAAAAAAAACAGAAAAATCATTCATGAATTTCGAGCCTACGTTACTCGTTGACTTGTATTGCCGTACAAAATCCTGATTGATTTAAGGCTAAGCTTCGCTGTGGGGGAACTAGGACGCTCTGCGTGCTCTTTCTTTTGAGTTGGTCCTCATTTTTTAAAAGCACGGCACCCACGAAGCTTCTATCGGAGATCTTGAAAGACACATAAGATTAAATGTGCATTTTAAAACTCTGTGTTGATGTCCGTGTGTATTAAAGAAACTCATATCTCGTATGTATTGAAAGGTAAAGAGAAATTCATTTCGCGTTTTTGTACGACCCAAACAATGGCCAAGTTTTGTACTACCCGAACATTGCGGAGTTTTGTACTACCCAAAAATTTCCATAGTTTAAACAGAGCAATTATTTTGCAAAAAAGGATCAGTTTTCTTCTTAAATATTTCGACTGACACGTAGCTAACGAGAGTAGAACATTTTTGAACTCTTCATGTGAGCATGTGTGCAGTGGAGCATGTGTGCAGTGGAGCATGTGTGCAGTGGAGCATGGGCACAGTAGAGCATGTGTGCAGTGGATCATGTGTGCAATGGAGCATGTGTGCAATGGATCATGTGACTCGACAATACGCAATTGGATGATGGTCACAGAGAGATCTTTACAAAATGTAAAATGGGGTCTTTGAAGAATTAATTTCGAAAGTGACCCTGAGTTCCTGTTTTTCGTTCTTCAAACTCTCAAAATATTCCAGCATTGGTGCAGTATTGTCTGGCCAAGCAGTATTATCTGAAAAAAACAGTTTATCGTAACTTAATGAGATGTAAAAATAATTTCTACCCGTTACAAAATCTAGGAATATTTTCATCACCCCAGTTTTATTTCGTTAAAGCACTTTCTGCGAAGGCAAAACGACGCTCATTGGTAATGCAAAAGCATTATTCAATATTACCAATGCATATTCAGGGGCCTAAGTCCTGTTGTTAGGAGGACAGCAAGTGGGCATTTGGCAGTGTGTCGAGGTCACGGGAATTACAAGTATCTTTTAATTTGTCAAACAATGCACAAATGAGAAGAAACGGCCTCGTACAGTACGGATTACAAATGCAAATTTCCTGGCGGCTAGCAGAATTAGCTTGCATTTACAACGGATGTTTTGTACTGTTCGAGAGCTTGCTGCTGTATATGTATAGCGTGCTGCTGTATATGTATAGCGTGCTGCTATATACGTATAGCGTGCTGCTGTATATGTATTGCGTGCTGCTGTATATGTATAGCGTGCTACTGTTATGCATAGCGTGTTGCTGTATATGTATAGCGGGCTGCTGTATATGTATTGCGTGCTGCTGTATATAGATATAGCGCGCTGCTGTATATGTATAGCGGGCTGCTTTATATGTACAGCGTGCTGCTATATATGTATAGCGTGCTGCTGTATATGTATTGCGTGCTGCTGTATATGTATTGCGTGCTGCTGTATATGTATAGCGTGCTGCTGTATATGTATCAGCGGGCTGCTGTATATGTATAGCGGGCTGCTGTATATGTATAGCGGGCTGCTGTATATGTATGGAGTTCTGATTCATTTGAGAAAAGAGGAGGGGGAAAGGGAAGAGAAGTAGAGAGGGAATGAGGATAAACATAGTTCTGAGCAATACAGAATAGACAAAAAAATGGACGTGAATGTGTGTGGACCTGAACAGTCGACAGTCAGGCCACGTGTTCATGAGAGAGAATAATAGGCGGAATTTAAATTGTGCACAACTACATTCAGTTCTGGAACAAATGTATCAAATTTGATCAATCGATTTACTCATTAAGTTTGCCAAAAATGTCAGAATTCGTACAGTGTATCGTCTCATCAAATTCACGAAAACATATAAATAGCAATTTAACTTACCTCTGTTTGCATTCAAGAAGAAAAAACGATCAATATATACAATATAAGTCAAACATTCGTATAACTTTCATTCCAAGAGTACAATCTCTAAAATGAGCAGTGCTTTCTGGAGCAAGGACTCCTCATGCACAGCCCCTTTATACGAGAAGAGCAAAGAAAATAGCCGAAAAGAGTTGCACATTATGGTCCGTCACTCCGAACACTGGCCAATTACAGCACATGGCGTTTGGGTGTACTCAGTGAGACTTGATCCTGTGACCAGCCTGAGGGAGAGGGACTCTGCCGGCCGGTGGGTGACAGCGCCTCCACGCTGGTGGGCAAAGCAAGTCCATGTTTTCTGTCCAATGAAAATCATGAATTGTATTGACAAATTCACCCTGTTTCCAGGAAATTGCACTTCACGCATTAACAGGTGACTGCCTTGCTTAGAAGGGCTGGTGACTGCCTTGCTTAGAAGGGCAGGTGACTGCCTTGCTTAGAAGGGCTGGTGACTGCCTTTAATTAGAGCTCCGACAGGATTTTGGCCTGAAGTCTACAACCATTCACACATTTTTGGGAATGAAGCTAAGTGGCTGGGAAAGAACCTTTATTTATTCCTACACGTTTTACCGTTGGGTTTTGAATGCCTTGCAACTACAGAGGCCATCACGCTAACCACTACACCATGGAGCCCACACCATGGTGTAGTGGTGTGGACACCATAGAATGTGGAATGTAGGCACCACTACACCATGGTGTAGTGGTGTGGACACCATAGAATGTGGAATGAAGGCACCACTACACCATGATGTAGTGGTGCCTACACCATGGAAGAATTATCTTCCATTTAATTTCGTCTTGTTTATGGACGCTGAATTTTTTATTTTAGGACCTCTCTAAAATTCATTCTTGATACACATCTTAAAATGAGAAAAGAATTCGAGACTAAAAGTCTAAATGAGAAATTAATTATTCAATCCTGAAACTCTGGTATTCAATGAATATTAGCTTTCTTTTATTTTCGATAATTTGACTTCATATTTGTTCATAAAATTTTAATGAGTCTGCATAATTAAAGCTTTTAGTAGAAAACGTAAAGTTTTTTGCACACAGAGTTTATTTCACTCATCAATCAACATTTGATACACGGCTATTATTTCCACCGCATGAACTTTTTTGTCAATAAGTACTAGCAGTAAATGTTTGTGGTACAAAGAGCACATTTAACATACACCCAAAGTACCTCAAAACCTTTAAAATGGGAAAACCGACAGAAAATAGCAAGGACGACGACAAACTGCCGACGTGATTCCCCAGATCTGATACACTTTGCCGTGACCGTATGCTCAAAATCTCACCTCGAGTCGCGTGGAGCTCGAGGAGCTGGAAGGCCGATTAAATGCTTGTTGAACTCAAGCCTCTGGTATGATCACCAGAGTCACAAATAGTCGTACTTCACAAGGTCTAAATAAAATCAATCTCCTCTGTGCTGCTGGAGCATGTCCAAACGGCCGTCCGCAGAACCACCAATTTCAAGCGCTGCAGACGTATCCCGTATACCATTAGAGGTCGGGAATGCGGATAAAGTTGCATTCCTACCAGAAGAGCTCTGCGCTCACGGCGCTTACGTTGGGATTTCCAGTTGTCACTCTCAGGTTTAGGGGCAGACGAGGGCGCAATCTGGAGACGATGCCAGCACCGCTAGAGAGAGCATGTGGCGCCCAGAATAGCGTTAGATTAATGTTGCTGAGCTTATCAGATGTGCGGGCTGGCTTTTTGTGGTCGAGCTTGCGTCCGGGAGAAGACAGATGCCCTATGCAAATACGATGCTGTCGGAATTATAGAATTTTTAAATACAAGACTTCCCGCATCCTGGAGAGCCATTTTACTTAAATTAGCGAACAAGATTGCATCACTGCATCCTTTGCGGAGGTGAGTCAGCACTCTGGAGGGCAAGCATTTGGAGCATTGGGTAGTTAGAGAGGCAAGCCAACTCAATTCTGCTACTCAAATGGCCGGGTGGAAAAACAAATTTACTCTGAAACTGGAAATGAAGTAACCTAATTAATATGATTTTATAATTATATCAACAACAGGGCTTCAATACTTATATTTATTACACTAACAGTAATATATATTATAACAACAATACTGATAATCATAACCTGCTTATATTACATCTTATTAATTATCTGAATTTAAATACCACACTGAAATAATGAAGAAATGAGGCTAATCAAAAATTATTGGATTAGCAAAATTTAACATGACACGTTATATAATAAAAATAGTCATAATACGGGGCCTATTATTAGCTCGGCTTGGTTAATTAGAAGTGGAATGCCACGCATACTTTCTTGTTAATTTGTATCAAAGCAGATCTTTTACACCATAGATATGTCGCTCAGCCGAGCACAAAAATAATCATGCATGCACCTGGCAACAAAGGTTACATGTGCAAACACTACTCCCCTAGCTGCAACAAGCAAATTTGCGTCTGTGCCGCTTTCGAAATACGTAGAAATACTCATCAGAATTGTTTTTATTATGAAGACCACTCGTGCAGTTTTACTCTGCCAGCTTTCGAATCCCAAGTCAAGAATTTGAAAAAAACGTCGCAGGAGGGATTCCCTGGAGGATCTTCTGAAATCTCCATTCGTTCAATTCAAATACCACGAAACTCCGGAAATATTTCACGTCGCCCTGTGGAGTCTGGAAATGTGTCAACATCGCCCTGTGGAGTCCGGAAATGTGTCAACATCGCCCCGTGGAGTCCGGAAATGTATCAACATCGCCCTGTGGAGTCCGGAAATGTGTCAACATCGCCCTGTGGAGTCCGGAAATGTGTCAACATCGCCCTGTGGAGTGCGGAAAAGATTTGAGACTGCAGTGAAGTTTCACAAGGGCTGTCTATACTTCAAGGGTAGAAAAGGCAAAGCATGGGTGCATTCTGGTGATTTTAGACTGAATAATTTTTTTTTCGGAGTATCTCGTCGATGAATCCTATCCCATCTATGCGATAAATAGAAATCTAAAGAAAAATGAATTTTTACTTCCTTCTAAGAAACGTCTAGTGTTTTCATAACGTAATTGAACTTCTTCACATTTCCAAGACATGAATTCCAGTAAGACTGAATAACACTGAGACTAAAATTTCATTGTAGCTTAAGAAAAAGACATGAAAGTTTCTAAATGACTCCACGCGCCTATCTTGCTAGAAGTAGAAAAAGTACATTTTCCATTTTATGGAGATTTTCAGTTTAAGAATCATTGCATGTGCTGCAGTAAAAAATATGTTTGAGATCTTTTTTCGAAGTTTGATGACTTTCGCGAATGCGTACACTTCGTACTCAATGATTCTAACTCGTTCGCATGCAATTTTGTCAATTTCATGGAAACTTTGTTACGCTGATTTAAGCAACAAATTCTGGAACTAGTTTTACAAAAAACTTCGTGAAATTTCTGGGAATGCGAAGTAAATGTTATATAAGAACGTACGCCGGGTGTGGTACCCTCAACATTTTCAGTAGCAGGTTTGGAAAAATTAATGTTTATGGGTCATCGGAAACGTTAGGCTTGTGAATTTGCTGTTCTTTTGGTTCCTAATCGTATTGGTAAATTTTTCAAAGCGGTATGTAATTTAGCCTGCAGTTTTGCATTGAAACTGCTAGGTTTTCAGATACTATATGCATGTGAAGCATGACTCTGTATTAAAAACCAGAGCTTTTGCAGACAAAAAATTGCGAGTCAAAAATAAGGCACGTGTACGTGTTATAATGAGGCCCGTGTGCGTGTCATAATGAGGCCCGTGTGCGTGTCATAATGAGGCCCGTGCAGGCATGCAGGTCAGCGTGTGCGCCAGAAAACTCCTCGATACTTGTTACGAAAGGTATTACAAAAACAACCAGGATGTTTAGAATCTACCGCAGATTATTTGAATACAAATAATACTACAAAACTCAAGGTCATATTCTAGAAAGTCTTATAGTTATGCTTCATGTGTTTTGTTAAAATTATGAAGTAAATACAATCGGCTTCAGTGTCATTTTTTGTCCTATGTTCCACTAGCTTAGAATTATTGATTATACAGTATTTCGACAGGGATTATACTTTAAAAAGCAGTAGAGCCCTAATTCAAGGGAGCCAAAAAAAACTAATCTAATATGTAGAAAGTGATCAACTTCGTTTTTTTTCTCGGAAATCTAAAAAACAGTTATAAAAGTTGATGCATTTTTTAGAATATGCAATTGAACATTGTCGTACGGGTAATGTTCAGATGAACATCACTTAGGAATTTAATGTGCGATTAAGTTCCTCATTTGATTTAGAGAGAAATTTGAAAGACCACATTCACGTCAGTTTTATTAATTGTTCATTAGATTTACATAAAAAATGTAGAGGCTCTAAATTTGTAGGCTCTAAATTCATACTTTTGTGCTCACTATAGAGTTATCATTGATAGGAAGTGCCTGCAAAATAAAAGCGCGAGAGAAATGCATTACTAATTTAAGGTCCTTCGTTTTCATCGCAAAGTGTGAAATAAGAGGCTCAAGCTTCATTTACAAAGTCCTTCTCAAGAGAACACACGCGTCCGATTTTTCGTACAGGTTTTGATTTCACGAAATTTTACGGAATCACGTACACGCGCAGTACACAACACTCTAAGCAGAAGTTTGGTTTAATTTTTTTCCACTGACCAAAACTATTGTTCAATTTACCGCTTGTCAAATAGAATCAGAGTTGAAATATAGCTTCCAATAATAATGAAGTCAGTTCCGACGCTGAAGATTTAAATGAGTCATTTTAATTCATAGGATTTGCTTCTACAGATTGTACAAGGGTATAATTCTTTTGATCCTTCCTCTTCTGCTTTCAAATAATATAAAGATATGGGAAACTTTACTTATAGACTAATATTCTCCTTCAGACTGAAAAAAATTATTTTCAACTTATTATTAGTGTTCCTCAAACAATGTACGCTTAGTTTTTTCCAATCTTCTGAATTGAAATTTTTAGCTCTCAAAAATCGAGCACCTACGATTTTACAAAATAACTTAAGCCTTAAAGTGAACTTACACGTTTGAAGCATTACATTTTCACAGTAAAAATGCCAAAATCGAGCTACATTACGTCATCATGCTCTCAGTATTTACGTCAATTTCAAGTCTGATTTCAGTTTGCCGAATCGTCGGGCCCTAACTGTGCCAAGTTTAAAAATATGTTTCCATATCTCAAACTGAAAACGAAAATACCGAAAGGGTCGGAGTGGAATTGAAATATGAAACTAAAAAGAACAAAAAAAGGGCCAAAATTCAATGAAGTGTTGCACATACACTATTTTCTTCTCCGCTGCACCTGAAGCATTTTTGCAGTGCTGCTACTCATTAGTTTTACCTAAAAAGCAAGAGTACTTTTCCAATTGTCTATTCAGAGTTTTTTCGTGTAAAAATTGGAGCCCAAAGGATGAAGAACAACTTGGTTCAAGTACATACCTGTAATAACTCTGAGCTAAGTATTTCCCGTGCAAACATATCAAATCGAGAGGTCTTTAATTTATACGGAAAGAATTTCAGAAGAAATAAATAGCATTTAGAGAAAAAATCTAGTTAAACGAAAATGATTTACTGATGAATGTTGCTTTAAACATTACCAATATTTATATATTATTATTATTATATCGGCAAAAACTAATGTGCTCATCAAAATCCTGGCGTCCTATTCAAGCATTTGCCAAGTTTCAGAAATTTTTGAAACACATACACCTGCCACCAAAAACGAGGAGAGAATATCTGAACAAGACCCCGTTAGTAAGATGTCAGTAAAACATTAGTGACTCGGTACGGGAAGAATTCATGGCTGCTCTCACAAGCACAGAGGTGATATCCTTTAATTCACGCGACTTACAGCGCCCACAGCTACGGCGAGAAATGCGTCCCTCGACGCATGAGATCAGTTCTACCATATATCCCAGAAATTATGGTCTGGATTTCCATAAGTCGAATTACCATTGTTATTCAATAGCCGAAAATTCCAGCCCACCCGACGAGGCATAGAATTCCCGGACGGACGCAGTTCCGGGTCTCCATTCCCGACGAGATCCGCTGGGGCAGCGGGGGTGAACCCCCCCGCTCAACCCCGCTGCCCCCTCCCGATCCCCCGTAGCACTTACTACATGTTACTATTGGTAAACAAAAGTCCAAGGATTTTTTTATAATTATCACCGGACTCTGGATTTTCGGGGATATAGTCTCCGCATTAATTTTTCTGGCATATTCATTAAAATAAAGACAATTTTCCCCATCCCCACAATGATTTCTTTACGTTGTATTTGTGATGCTAAAGAGGTAGTAAGGAGAAGATGAATTATGCATTTTTGGGAAAGAGGTTTGAAAAGATCGGGGATTCTATCCGCCTGTTCCCACACAGATAGATGCGCATTTCTAAGCGTACATAAATAGCAAGTTATGTTTGTGGGAACAGGCAGATAGATTCCCCGTTCTCTACAGTCCTTACTCAATAACACTGGGGAACACTCATTTTGTTGCATTAAGAG
>VOMN01037077.1:0-39138 GCA_014899125.1 Orchestia grillus
GCTACGTCACCAGAGTACGAGCCACATGGCTGATCATACAATAGAGGAAGAGCTTTATTCATTGAAGAAGAAGCAAGAAAGACCTCATGGCGTCAATACGAGTATGTGTCATCCCAACTCAGACTCGCTTATGACGAAGGTATGGTAGCGGGCTCCGACAATGGCTGGAAAGCAGAGTTTCAGGATGCCGCGAGTCTTAATATTGGGGGCGGTGTTACTTCAGATGTACTACGTGTGGTGACTGTCCTCTCGTAATTTTACGGACGTAAGTAGTGGGAATCATATACACCGACATCTCTCGGTATTAAGTGCTAGGACTAGGCACAATGGCTTGCGCTCTATATTGAAGAGTGTTTCTCATACAATGACCTCCATGACCTTTGAAGTCTGCAACCTCTTTTTCTTTCTTTTAACTTGTTTCTATGCGCAGATCTTGTGTGACCGCTATTCAACAGTTACTAAAGCGCTGCTATTCTTGCTGCTACTTCAGCGTTGGTATGGCGCTCGGCAGTAAATAGGCGGGCAGCTGAAACCCTAGACCTTGGTTGCTCTCCTCAATCCCTAAAACCTTTTCTCCAAGTTGCGGTATTAACACACTACGACCTTGTCTCTCTCGGACGTTAGAGTTCTGTTCAGACGCGAAGTTAAAAAAGTGCAAGATTCGAAGACAAAATAAAGAAAAATCGTTGAGTTTCTGTAATATTCACTTTCTTAAAGTCTTCGGAACCTCTGCATCTCCTGAGCTTTGATATTGTAGGTTTCTTTCGGTCTAGGATAGAAGATCCTGAGGCGCCAGTCACTTGTCTGCTGCTGCTATACCTGATGTTCGTTATTACTCGTACGTGACTATCCTTATGAACAAAATTATCTCTGTGATGGTATTAACTGTGGACTAGCTTTTAAATTGTGAAACGTACGGTGAGACATGATCCAAACCACTGAAGCGTTAGAAAAGTGTGTACTGCTACTTATACTAATAGATCCTTTTTTTCATTGATAAAATACTTTTTGACCGGATGCAATCGTGGAACTCCTTTTTTAGATATAGTCAAGTTCCTAAGCTTTGTGCTAATGCAGACGACATGAAAGAGTTGAAGCAGTACTGCTCTCTGTATGTAAATTAACATTTATTTTTTTATTGTTATCTTCCGTAAAACGTTTTGTTCGAACTAGCAAGTGATAGTGTTTATGGCTTTATGGAGCTTAAAATTCTGAACTTTCCATAACCCATTCAACTGTAGCAACTCACGCTTGAAATGATTTATTTCGGTGAGCTGTCAAAACTTAGTTGAGAGTTTCTCTGAGAAATTTCGAAACGTGGAAATGCGGTGAACAGCTCTGAACAAGTTGCCCTGTTGAAAAGTATTATCATTCCTTATATGAAATTAGAGCTTTCGGGGTACAATGCGTTTGTAAAACTTGTGAATCTGGCAAGTTTTAACTAAGTGAGAGTGCCACAGTTGTGTCCGCAGCGAGGTGTGCGTTTACGCCCATTGGATCTTACGGATTGATTGGCTACAAACCGATTTACGGGATTGTGAAGTAATAGCAAGAGAACCTCGATGGATGAGAGTTACGTGGAAAGTGTAATACTGAATTAGCCAGCAGATGATGCGATCAGAAGTTTTATCGCCAGGCTTCTGCAGCCTCGTGAAGGTTTCCTCGTGACCGCCTGGGCTTCGCAACTCTTTGTGAGCCTCTGAAATTGTACAGATTTTTTTGTTCTAATATGACACGCCTCTCACTTATTTGGTCTCAGTCTTCCTATCTTCTACAGGTTTGTTGACTTGTGTTTTACTGTACATGAAAAAGTGTTTACTCTGTATGTGAGTGATGCATATTCTTCGGTTTCTTCGACATTTGATCAGTAGTTTTCCTTTTTTTTATGTAGAATATCTTTTTTCCAATTTTGGCTCAGGCGGACCAGCGACGTGTTAGTGACAGGCAGCTAGCAGGCTACACGAATAGAATTGCTCGATTCAGCGACTGAGAACCCTCGGTTCACTTCAAGTATTCTGGTGAAGCCGCTCTGTGTTGAGAAATGGCGCGTCTGACGATTTACTTGCTGCCCTTGTGTCCAGCAAATGTAGTTAGACTGACTTACCTGTGCTGAGGAGGTTATTGTAAAAATATTGCTACACATTCCTCTGTATCCTGTCCGATCTGCCTACTTTTTATACTCACTGCTCGTTTTGCAAGGTAAGATTCTCATGTGAGGGCTTCTCTAAATCACGCTGCTTTTATGTACACTTAGGTACCTGAAGTTATTTTTCAACGAATGTATGCATCCCATTCTGCTGAAGGTAGAGATGCTTGCAGTTCTTGCTCGTTTGCTCATGTATCCCGTACTACACATCTATTTAGGAGCTTTCACATGTGCCTCAAAAGGCCCTTGATTAAGTTCAAAGAATTTCTGTAGCTTGTACTTGTGTTGGAGTTTTTTTCGCGTTTTATTTCATGCCTTAGATAATCTCGTACTCGGAGTGAACTGATGCTCCCTTTATTCTTTCGTTACGATGTAATCTTCGTAAGTGTATGTGTTGTTCTCAAAGGATGTGTTCCACTACGTAAAGAAGTATAAAAAATTGATTTGTACAGCATATATATTGTACATAGAATGACGATGAGCACCACGTTGTTGACCGTACGAAGTTATGTTCCATTATCTCTAAGCGATTATTTAGCTGAACGTTACCAGGCTCCTTGTATTAGTGAAGAAATATATTCCTGTTTTTCACTATTCAAAGTATTACGGAAACTCGATAAATTTGAAAACTGTGTTATTAATTTAGTGTTCTTTTCTGCTGTGCGTCTTCGAACTGAACCGAATAGCACTAACCCTTTGCGCAGAATTTTCTATCAACGACATTTGACTGGTACTAGCCGGGATGATGGATGACCTCCCGGCCATCGTGACATTTTGTTTCAAAGTTGTATACTTTCGCCTTACTCTTTCTGTAACCTCTCATAGAAGGGAGTAGTTCTCGCTATCAAATATTTCATGTTTCAGAAATTTGTGAATGTAAATGAAATTCGTTTTGACGATGAACCCGTGATTTTCAGATCTGAGGTAATCTGTATTTGTGATCCGTCCCATATAACTTCGTTGACCGCCCCTCAGGGAGACGTGCTGAGGGGGACTGTCCTTCAGCTCGTCTTGGGGGCGTAGCAACCCTCGTGAAGAGGTAGGATTCATGAGCCGTTCTTTTGATTTTTAATAACGATGTGAAGAATTGTATCACGTTAACTAAAAATGAACTTTAACTGAAAATAAATTTAACAATGAAATTGAAAATGAACCTGAACCTAATGCCATGCTCTTATTTTAAAGGGAAGTTGGCTAATTATTACGCACATTTAAGAGCACTAGGTGCAATAACTTCTACATCTCTACAGTACTGGGTCTCGCTGACGAGATCGCCTGAGGTAGCTGCGATGGTAAAATTTAAGAAATCATAATAATAATCTTCATTTCCTAGGGTGACATTTGAGGCATAATGGCTTGAGTGTACGTCGAGTTCATGAGATGAGACGTGAACGGAGTCAGAGGCAATGTTCCGTCACAACTCAGGAGGGCCTGCAGTATTCCTCGTTACTGTGGACTCGTCCGCTAGCGAGGGACTTAGACGTCTCTCGTTCTGGTTGCAGCGTGCTGAGGGGTTGAAAGGGCTGCTGGTAATTGAGGAGGAAAAGCGCTATAATGCGTGACTAAACTCTAGGGAGTTGAGTCATGGATTATTCTGAGATTTTCCTCAACATCAGGTATGTTATGATTTCAGTTGAGTGCATTAGGTGTGAAAAGAGGCCTTCTCGGTTGCATCGCTTACTAGATCTGCACAACCTCACTACGCTCAGTAGCTGTTAACTTAAAACGAATGTCAGGCCTTAACGCATCGTCCAATTTTGTTCTCTTTAAAAAGCATCTGTATCGTTCGCAGTAACTTTGGACTGGCACTGGTGGGGCGTTGTATGTTGATATAACGGAAACCCCCTCAGGAGGCGTAGGGTAGGCAAGAGGGCTAGGTTTGTCCATTGTATGCTATGGAGATTGGCGTCCACAGGGGGACAATTCTTGGGTTACTTCAGCTACACAAAAGCCTTCGGAACTTTTATTTTTTGCGGCCACTTCGTTTCTTTCAATTTTCCCAGCTACTTCAGTATCTCTTCGTTTTTTCTTCCTGTTCATTCTTAACTGGGTGTTTCTATGAACACGTGATCCCGTGTGGGAACACACCTGCTACGTAGATTCCTCGTTCTTTTTAGTCCATATTTATTGGCCTATTTCTTCGCTCTCTTTGAATCGCAGTTCATGCGGAGCCTCAAACCTCCTTATGATATCTTTGAAATTATGTAGTATATTATTTCTCAAACAGCTTCGCTGTGCGAGTTGACCTCCATGCGCTTTTCTTGCACACGAATAAGAACGTGTTTTAATTTACGCGTGAAAAACGTTCAAATCGTGTATTTTTATGATTTAATACGGAGACCTTATGTACGAATGCTATGCTTTAGCCAATGTAAACAAAATTAAAAAATTATCAGGCTTTCATGACGAAATAAGAAGAAATTCGAGTATTCTTTATAAAATTCCGATGTCTTTTTAAAAGCGTAAAATTTGTCATTATTTGCTCGGATGGTTTACCACATTTGCAGCGTGAAAATATAATGTTGTTTAGCTAGAGTTTCACCCTTTCTCTAATCTGAACAGATTGGTATAAAAAGTTGCCGTAACAGTAGGTGTTTTTTTTTAAATAATGCGTATTCCTGCCTGACTGAGACTTCATCATATCGCTAGAATTTGCAAGGGTAGAAATGAGAGCGGCAATGGGGCACATTATTGCCTTAACAACTATTGAATACTAGATAGAAACCCTTTTTGATTACCTCGCATCGTCTTCAAGTCCTCGGAGAGCGTACCCTTCATTTTGGAGGCGCTATAGAGATTCATTTTTGCTAACCTGACGCCTCTGTCCCTGTGGTTTTGAGGGACTTGCCAGTCGCCAAAAAATATGCGGGATCGCTGAGCTGAGGTCGGAAGGTGCACAGATAGCCATCAACCTCGTCTGTGACGTCTGAGAAGTTAGCGATTATTTGCGTTCTCTTCTCCGGATCTACGGAAGCTGCTGCGAAAGAACCTTGAGTGTTAATTTAAACTATAAAACAGGTTTGGTCATTCGATTTTCCGCTCCCTCACATGTGGGCTCCATGACGCAGTGGTAACGTGGTCCACTCACAGCTGAGAAGGCAATGCTCGATTACCGGCTGAGCGGGCTGACCTACGCCCAACCACGGGCTGCTTCCCGTGGGGTGGCTTGACGAGCCCCGCATTCCTCGCACCACTCACGCGTCAGCAGTTATCAGCCACTGGAAACCCAACGATGTATGCCAACTGTGAAGAAATTAATGCAGTTTCTTACGCCAGGGGTGGCCGGTGTCCAGTTCACGAGGTCGGCCCGAGCGACTCCGGAGCTCCGTTTCCTGAACTTAAATTTCATTTTACATGTTGCTCCTGTTGAAAACAACCTAGTGTGCAACTTCGCATACTACTTGATGGCTTAAAGCTGGTGCAGTACTGCGAATAGCTTCAAAAGTATTCAGTAAATAATCTCTTAGTGTACGCCTTCTTCATTGAGGACGCGGAAAAAATTGGTGATAGGTCTTCGGTAAACGCGAATTTCGGCGCGGGTGGTAAGTTCTCAGAGCTTGTCTCCAAGATGACTGCATGTCTAATGCATTTGTCAGCGGTACGTGGAGTTCCTTGTTCTCTGCTAGCAGCAGGAGAGACTGCTGCCCTGTCCGTGAGAGTCCGTTGTGAGTTCAACTATCAAGTTGGGCGACCACTTTTCATCTTCTCCTCCTCGAAGTGACCAACTGCGCTTTCCTGTCCGCGTAATTTCTTTGCTTCGGACGACTTTACAGCTTTGCCACGCGATGTCAATTTGGCGATAGTTCTGAAGGCTCATTTATGGTAGAGCTTCGTGTTGCCACTTTTCTGTTCATATTCTTTATGCTCTTTCTGGTCCTTTATAAATTGAGCAACTAACATACATGAGAAAATTGTAGAGCTGCTCTCAGTGATCGTCCCCCACCCTTTACTTTTGGTCTGGCAACTGGACATGTACGGTCAGTCAATTCGAGCAGAAATATCAACAATTCATGGTTTGCAATCATTGCCGAAATACAGGTGAACCTCTTATTGGCAGATCAATGAAGAAATTAACCTTTGAGTAAATATTCCACTCATGCTTATTCTGTACTGTCGTGCCGAACATTTTGGCTAATGGAATATGTATAAGTACCAGTAAATTTGGTCTGTTGGATCAGAGACCCGTTAACGTACGTTATCCGTAGATGAGAGATTCAAATGTATTAGCTCTCCTACGAAGTACGTTAGAACGCCTTTTCTGGGGCTACGCTTGTAAACGTTGTTATATTCTAGAGACGTAAATTTTTTTTACAACTGAATTCTTTTCTTTATTGGCACACAATCATATGAGCTGTCCACAGTCAACGAGGGGTCACACAGCCTATCCGTCATTTGATTGAAACGACTAAAAAAAATGAATTTTACGATGGTTTCCACCAGGGTCACCTACTGCAAACTCGATGGTGGCGCCTGGTTACAGTATTTGTCACCGCCCAAACATCAAGCTTAGGGCGACTCAAGTAGGTTCGTGTGTCGAGACACGTTCACTGCACTTAGAGCGGCAAGACCACTGCTATCGTAGGGTTAGATTCTATCAAAGCGTTCCATTTAGCAGAATCGAATTCGATTATAATGGAATACGATGTGGCCACACAGCACAGCACGCGGCTACCATTAATTGTAGTTATCTTATTGACAGCGAAGAAAAGTAAGGCACTATGTACATTTGCCGGCTTGCAAGAATCACTCCTACGAGGGTGTTACCCTAGTAATCCGAGTAGCGCTATCGAAGTTAACTGTAGAATGGGGATGTGCAATGCAAAGCGTTCGGCTAAGATACGTCTATTACGTACACAGCAAGCGCACTCCGTAAAAAGGTGTTGGTCATAGAAAAGCTTTACTTTTATACATATATTCTGAAATAATAAATTGGGCGTACCTGCTTCGTAGTCTCTGTTCGAGTATCCTGCTCAGCTGGAAGTGCAAAGCTTCCACAGAAAGAGTAACAACATGCGTCTCGACCCGGCGAGACTATATCGAACTTGTATCCAAGCTACGTAGTCGAATGTCCCAAAGAAATGCGAAACGCCTAACACACAGGCAGCTGGAGTAAACTATGTCTCATTACAACAGCTTTGTAATCGATGTTAAATGAAGCAACTCGAGCATCATTATGCAGTAAGTAAAGATTCTTCAGGAAGAAGAGCTATGACCAGAATATTAGCACGGTATCTCTATATCAGGAGAAGGCAGTTGAACTTACGAGCGGTTGCTAAACCAATATTACAAACGATTCGTAATATTCAATGAAAAAGCCCTCTAGTACTCTAATGAGAGGAGCTTATAATGCAGAAGTGCAGACTCAAAATAAAGCCAAGACGACCGCTCCCATAAGCCATTAGCTCCAATAGACGCGTTCTGGCGTTGACAGAGACTCCCACTGGTCAAGCATCAGCGACACTTTTCTTGCACTCCAATGTGTCAGCCGACAGCTATCGAATGGCCAAACGACGCCATCACCTAAGCTTGCTCGTTTGTCCGCTTCTGGGAACCACTGCAGGTCTAGGACGCGAGCCTCAATTGTTATTCCTCCGAGTTACATTTTGCAGCTACTCAACTTCGACATTCACTCACTAATGCCGTTTATTACAGTATTTACAGTGCACACACGCTTTATGAGACGCTTTCGTTTTCTGATTAAATAAATTTTCATTCATATTTATAAACGTTGTAGTTTGGCTCTAAAAAGTTTTGAATTGAAACATCCATTGACGAGTGCTGTGGTCACACAGACCGCCTTCAGAGAGACTCATTCAATTTCATATCAATGAATTTTAGAAGCCTTAGAGGGGAATGAACTAAGTTCTCTGTGCGTTAAATGATTTCAATGATTTTTACAACAGTCGTACCTCTCTAGGTCTATCACCAAGTTATTTTATAAAATGCCACATATAACCTAAACCTTTTTCTATGGTTATGCTCATACAATGAACTGCAGTGAAGTAAGAAATGAGAACATCACGCTTCCAACAAATAAGAGTTACTTTTAAATGAAGCATCGAATTGGCCAATAGCCAGGTGATGCATTGAAAATAAGTCATCGCTAATAAAACGCCTCAGCCGTACAGTAACGCGTTCAGTGATGAAATAACTTCCATGCATGTGGTTGAGTTCATTGCAGCAAATATACATCAATCTAAAGTAGATCACAATGATCTTAACAGAGAAAAAAGGCGTTAATCGTTGCTAAAATAATCAATAGCCTTAATTCTTACTTTCATATCACACGAGTAGGTAGACCGTGAAAAATAGCACAGAACTATGACCAATGCGTTAATGTATAAAAAGATCTAAACAAATCATAAACAGTTATTTATCATTAGGCTTGGATTTGTCTTTGGCGAGTTCGTCTTCGAGAAGGTCAGAGACGATTCCTACTTTCCGGAGCTCTTCAATGAACTCGCCGTTCTGGTGCATCTGAAGGAGGATGTCGCAGCCGCCCACAAACTCGCTGTTGAGATACACTTGCGGGATGGTGGGCCATTTCGAGAACTCTTTGATGCCTGCAAACAAAATCATTTCAATGTCGCGCAATGACAATATTTGAGAAAAACCTTATCGCTGTTCAGGTACACTCGCGGGATCCAAGGGCACTTTGAGAACTCTTCGAAGCTTGCAGAAAAGGATATTTCAATACAAGGTAATAGAACGCAGCATTTGAGAAGTCCGCAACTCTTTAGATCCGGGAGTTACATGTGAAATTCTTCAGCCAATATACGTTGAAGTCACTCGTGATGTAACTGTGTTGACTGGCACTGTCGCGAGTTGTCAATTTCGGCTACGAAGGTATGAATGGTCGGTTGCTGCAGTAGCCAGGAAGCCTCCTGACCTTACTCAGCAAACACTACCGTAAATTTGTTACGTCGAAATTAGCCTGGCTACCGGAGTGACGTCAAGACCGAAAGGGTTAAAATAAAGAAGTGGTTGTTGCTTACGTGCTCACAAAGGTTTACGTACATTTAATCGAGACTTTGAATACGGTCGAGAAAAAAAACATTTGAAATAAATATCGTCTCAACGAGTTGTAGCATCCAAGTAAAAAATGTTTGATAACAATGGGTAGAAATAATACATTAATTTCGATGTTTAGATTACAGCAATGAGCCCACGATGTAGATCAACTACTCGTCATGGCGTGAAAGCCGAGAGGGGAATGATAGACATGAAGCGAATGCGTTGTTGTTGTATGGATACCAGCACCACTCATCCTCGCTACGCTGGTGAACACAAACTGATTAAATTAGATTATTCGTTATTTTAAAGCTCTCTTTTCATAAG
The DNA here is from genome assembly GCA_014899125.1 of Orchestia grillus. Taxonomy (NCBI): domain Eukaryota; kingdom Metazoa; phylum Arthropoda; class Malacostraca; order Amphipoda; family Talitridae; genus Orchestia; species Orchestia grillus. The sequence continues at coordinate 9,485 of VOMN01037077.1, forward strand.
AAATGTGATTCAATGAGGGCGAAACGAAGGGATCATTCACGTGGACTCTAAAAAAGTGAAATTTATGCACAGGTGTGTTCCCATACAGGATTCCTTAAACATGGAAACAGCAAGTTCAGAAGAAAGAGCAAGAAAGGTAATAATCAGAGAAGGCACAAAAATGGAATGAAGCAAGTGGGCACAAAAGATAAAAGTCCCCAAAACCTAGCTAAAGCTGAGTTAAAATATCTGTGTCACCCCGGAGACGTCAGTCCCCATAGCGTAAGATAGACAAGCCTAACCCTATTGGCTATCCCATGCACCCCTAAACAAACGGACATGACCACATCCTGAACACTAACTATGATTGCATGAACGCCGTGAGTGGAATGCAAGACATAAAGCAAAGTCGTTTTCGTAGATATCATCAGCAATCCACTATCGGTATGTGGGGACAAGTGTATTAATACATAGATAACATGCACAACAATGTTCCTCGGCTGCATATTCTAGGGGGAGACCAACCACATGATAGATCATTCATACAATCACGTGGCATCCCAGTCATTCAAAGACTAATATTTAGCATTGCTCCTCAGGAGAAGTTTATGCACTCCTGTTTGAGCTCACACTGATGAGCTGTCTTTAACAAATGTTGGGTTAATTTTTCTTCCCCAAGGAAAACTGCCTGAAACAGAACTCTGACTCTCCTGAATAAGAGGCAAGAATGCTAACACTTTCAAAGTCCCTTGAGTATTATGTATCCATAGTGCAAGTGTTACCAGGGTAGCGGTTTGATGGAGTACTTAAGTACTTACCTTGTCTAACTTTTTCATCCTTTAGGACATTATGGGCTTCGTAGGGAACACCGTGCATCCTCATGATCTGCACCACCGCATTACTGAACCCACAGCGAGGGTTATCTGGTGTACCCTGGGGAAAAGTCATTTGTGAGTGCACTGACTTGTCTGATGGCACTCAATGGAGGTAGCACATAAGATTTTACTACAAAATTGTGAAAATGCTTTGTTGAGCATACCACCGGAATTTGAAAGAAAAATATTTGATTTCTAGGTAATTTGTGCACTTTGACTGCAATTCTCCATACAGGAAAATTTTATGATGATGTAGTGAATTTAATAGAATTTAATAGAATGAACTAGCATATATGAGTAATGAACACAGATTTCATGGAAACTTCAAGATTTGTATTCATATATTTTACAGCTTTGGTTCAGTTAAGGTTATTTGATTACGTGGTCAAATATTTGATCATGGTCAAAGTGCTAAAATACGTGTATGTACTTGATTGTGCCCAAAACAATCTTAAATTGCAATTACTAGACAAACTTCAAGAATTAGCTTTAACCAAACATGATAACCTTCACACAGAGTAACTAGCTTCAGTAAAAATATAACAATTGAAAATACCATTAAAATTAAGTCAAGTTAAGGTGGCAGCCAGATGGCTTTTAAACATAGCAACAGTTTCCACTAGCCCTCTCTGTTTATCTAGAATTTCTTAGTGGTAGTGAGTACAACCTAAATATAATTTAATTGATTATGAAAAAGCACACCTAACAAACTTTCCAAATGAAGGATTAACAAATTTTACTTAACTAAAAAACAAAAATAAAAATTCTTACCTTCATAAATACAACAACCTTGTTCTTGCTGACCAGCTCTTTGAAGTATTCATTACTGCCAACTTCTGCGCTGAAGTAACGGGCAGCTCTGCAAGCTGATGGGGCTGAGCTAACTAGTCGCAGAGCAGTGGATAACATTATGCAACACTCAAGTGGATTTTTGTGAACCTAGAAAAAAAATAAGTATTTATGTTATATTATTTGGAATGTCAAACAAATAGATTATTATGTAATGAGTGATCTAACTATGCAAGTATTTTTTCAAAATTCTAATACTCAGGGAAACCCTCATAATGCAATTGATAGACCAATGTAAATTAAAACTATTGTACTGGCTACTTTTGGAGAAAATCCACAAAATTTTTTTACTTTTTTTTCCCAGCAAAATATTTCATAAATGAAACAACAATGCATACTATACCTAAACAAAATTGAATGATGTACTGTTTACTCAACATTCTAGATATTACATTTGTTCATATATTTTAATTCAAAAACTTCAATGGGACAAAAAATATTTCTATGAAACAAGCTGAATTAAATTATTAGATTGAATTTTATTGTGTAAAGTAATTTATGAAAATACTTCATAGCCTATAAGGTTGTTATAAAATTATGAAGTTATCAAAACTCAAACAAATTTTTCTACTTTTCACCCATTGTCTACTGATGGCAACTCAAGTTACCAAGTTGATGAGTGTTTCCACAGCAGGGAAAATAAAACAGTTTAGATTAATTAGACTGCTAGGATTAGGTAGGGTAGATAAAAAAACTCTAAGATGATCAGCTGAATACTTAAAACTGTACTTTGAAAAACAAAAACCAGTGACCACCACTTCATTATTGCTCCTGCAATGAGTTTATACCAAGTGACATGTATTATATCTTTTATAAGGTAGCACCAAATTTTAGAACTAGAAGTAGACAAGCATTAGCATAAGTAACAAATGACATGTTGACAATCCTTAATAAGCTTAATGTATTATAGTGTAATAATAACTGTCTATCATAAAATTCCTCTCCCAATAGTATTAAAGCTTCAAAATGCACAGGATTAATTGTCACCTCAAAACTATAAAAATCAAATTTTTGAACTGTCAGATTTCAGTTGGACTTCACATATCTGCAGTTTGTGTTAGCATACAATACACCAAGACTTCTGGCATGCTTATTGAAGATCCTTCTTATGGTTTTATTATCAGGTTTCTAACTACTAGATTAAAATATTATTTACAAATAGAATTTTAAATATTGTATCATATATTGGTAATCGATTTTAAACCCTAAAATGTCTATCCTTATACTGGCAAAAGTAAATAATTCGTATTTTAGTCTCATTCTTACCTAATTCTAAACTAGTATGACTGTGCACATAAGTGTATAAAATAAATGACTTTCTTTGCGATAATTTGCTAACTTGAAAAATAATTTGGTCCTTTCCAATTTAGATAAACATATCATTACGTTCTATTGATCTATATTAAATTTTTCACATTAAAATACTGGCTACTGATGAAAAATTTTGACTGGAATAGTAATCATTAGAAATACTTTTAAAAGAGGATAACTTAATTTCTTGGATAGTCTTCAGTTGAAAAAAGTTTCACAGACTCAAATACTATGTAAAATTCTCCAGTTGCCAGCTAAAATATAGGTAATATTTGATTTAATTTTTTATCTAATTAGAGCTTTTGCTTCTCATAAGTTCAAAAACTAAAATAAAGTCCCTGACATACAATATGTAATTATACATAATTCATTATTTAAATTTATCCTTGTGAAATCAAAATTAGAAAATTTACATGATAATTCTCATGTTTTTTGTTTATTTTAGTACTATTCAAAGTGAAATTTGGATAATCAGTCATCAATATGAAAGTAGTATTAATACCTAATAAAACCTTTAACGATAGTTCCATTTTGTAAGATACCCTAGAAATGAACATATTTGTATTTGCTCTCCACCAAATGTAACAATTAAAATAAAAATGCTGCTGGGATCTGGTCAACAAATTATAAATTTTATAATGACTGTAACTATTCAACACTCGGTATGTTGTTGATTCAAGATGAAGAGTGAAAAATTACTTGCTTCAAATAAATTCTATTTTTCCATTATTACTTAACCACTCTGTACCCTAAAAAAGTGTCCGAACATTACGTATTTTAATAAAATAAATTTCTATCCATGCTAAATATTGTATCATTATAAACAAGCTCACATTATCTAAAGATATTAAAGTTCATTATGCCTCGGCTACTGTAGTCTTAAAATACAATCGTCGCATCTTGTATTGTTAACTACGCATTAGAACTTAGCCAACAATAACACTGTTACGAGGCTTCTTTGATTTTAGATTTATGGGCATTCGCTACAGGAGTACCATCTAGCGTGAACTTCATTTATGATATTCTTGTCTCAGCAATCAGCTGATCATTCACAACAAACTGAGATTAGGGTTCTAAGCTTCCATAAATTTATCATTAAACAATATACTGAAGCGAAAAATTAACAACAGTTTCCTACGACATGATGTTCTCGTACGTTAGTGACATGTTGTCTGTCACTAACACGAGTAAGATACATACAGATTATTGGATACAAGAGCGAGTCTAAAACAAAAAGAATATGTACAGAATAAATTGGTATTTATTGGGCAACATATGCAGAATGAAAAGGCCCACGTCGTGATTCTCGGAGCTGTGAAGCTTGACATCCACTGTCCTGCATATGGAGGGTAGGTAAAATGTTTGTGGGGGGATCGCGCCCTCTTTGCACCGAAAGGGTAATTAAAGGGGTTAATTTGTATATGTGTGGATGGAAAAAAAGAAGAGCTTTCGTTTGAAAGTAATTTGAGATCTCTAAATGGAATAAGTGAGAAATAAGAGGTAAATGAAATAATTTCTTGAATCTTGGGATTTCTTGGTACTTTCCAGCCAGTACCTCCTTTTGTGCGCCGGTCGGTATGTAGGAATGGCCCGCCGGTCATGTCACCAAAATCCCAGTTCACGACATTGCTCTATGTTAGTAGCTAACGCGATGCATCTTGGAGTCTCCTCCAGGAGGATGGGCGCTATATCGTAAACCCGCGTCAGCCCGTCAAAGTGAAGTCCTACAGAAATAGATTTTATATCTATTTATATGCTTCATTGTAATTCATATTTCATGCATTTCCACGTAGAACAAGTGATAGCGTACTTGTCTCCTGTTGACGAGGCCCAATGTTTGATACCTTGGGCGGAGTGCTTCTTCTAAAAAAGATACGTACACCCTCGATGTTCGTATAATGGCTGCATGCCGGTATGATCAGGGGCAAGATACCGAACTTTATTAAAAACTTCAAAGGAAGGTATATTATGTATGCCTATTCCACACCAAACTGTAGATATATATAAAGTGATATATATAATTTTCATTGAAGACCATGAAATACTTTTTCCTTACAATCTAGGTTAAAAATTAGGTCCGATGGTAGGGTTACAAAACTGTTATTTTTCCGATGTTTTAAAGGCTACGTACATTCGTGATCGAGGAAATCAAAATTATATTTTTATTCTTAATATTGTTGGTAATCAATGTATGTCGCATTCGAAACGACAGCAAATAAAACTTTCTCGTACATCGAGTTCATCGTGATATATACATTAAAAATTGAATATCTTGATTCCAGTTTTTCCAATTATTTGGAGATTAAGTTTTGAAAGTTTATTATATCACGGTGAACTTAATTAGTCCATAAATAATTCTCTAAATTTTTAAAATAATTATTTACAAAATAATGTATACTTTTATTCCGCCAGCAAAGTATGATTAAATGTTTTTAACAATACACACCAGACTTTTTTCACTTGAAGGTGGTACACCACAATTAAAATTCCTCGCGTTTTACGCTCGGGTTTCAAGACGAGTGAATGATAAGCTTGCCAGAACTTCAGATACTTGATCCAGGGAAATTTTTTCGTTTTCGACAACGTTGTTCAATCTAAACACAGGCGTATCTTGCTTTACGATTCGGGTTCGTTCGTGAAAAAATAATGTATCAAGGATAATCATAATAGCGCAATATCGTAAGGTGAGCCATCATGTAGCGAGGTGCTCCAAACTATCAGCATAAGCTCGTCTGTAAAATGCTGTATTTTGGTCTTGCTGTCAGAATGTTACGTTTTTATTTATTTTATACCTTAATCTTCTGTGCTCTTAGAAATAAATTCTCATCAGGTGAGTACTATTTTGTCATTTCATTCGAAGCCCATTGGACAGATTTTAGAAATATTAATTTCAATACAGTACACCGAAAATAAGATTAACAAAACGTCAACTCAACGCTTTGGCTTGTTTTAGATGTATTAAATTTGCTTGTTCATTGTTCTCTTAAACCTATAAATATTACAAAATTTCGTTGTATTATTCATTAACGATGTTTTATTCTGGTTCCTTTACTCCACAGCGAAATACCAAATTTAAAAAACTGAATATAATATAACTAACATTACCTCTTTAAGTCATTTTACTCAGTAGTCATAATTTCTCATTCGTTTTGATAGTACTAATCCAACAGTCACTCACGGTCACTCCAGCGAAAGTTACTTTCAATATTTCTCGAAACTTTCACATCAAACAGAACGCAAGACATCAGGTAAACATACTTGTTTGAAATTATTATGTTAGCGGTTTCATTTACAGTAGTGATAGAAAACGTAGCTACAGCAAAGTAAACTGTAGACAACCTTTCGTGCTCAAGACTCAGTTCTCTCAACAGCAGGTACTCTTATGAAGGGTAAAAACAAAAGTAGATAATTTTTCCAAGTAACTGAAAAGCTATCATGAATTGAATTAAAAAATAATGAGCTAAAAGGAAAATCGACTCGCTTGTACTGTTCGGAATGAGTGTACATTATACATAGTTTTACTTTAAGTATTTTTTGAGTAACCAATTCAATTAATTAGTGTTTTTTACGACACCGACGATGGATGAACGGATATTCAAGTTGTCACTAAAAATAACTCGGAGAATATTGAACACTTTTAGCGACATTCCTCAGGGGCCTGGGATACTGTTTCTATTTACCCTCAAATCAACAATCCCTATAAATATTCAAAATCCTTCTCAAGGTTACTGAAACTTTCATCATGATTTACGTAGTACCTCCGCGTTATTGGTTACTTAAATTTTCAATGCAACAGGTGCAAAAAATTCGAAATCTAATTTACGTCGAAATAGGAAGAGAGAGGAAGAGTCCTTATCTTCAGGATTTTTGTTCCTAAAATACACAAAAAATGCTAGAAAATGTTTTGAGTAGTACATAATACAATGCACAGTGATTGGAACTTATTATATGAATGCAATTTTCCCCAGGTATTGACTGTCTTGCAAGTACCTAAATTTAAATACAATGAGCATGCGATGAGTGCTAACTAACAATTCTTGTTTAGCCACATACCATCCTATATTTCCGAAGGTAAGTCTAGCTAAGTTCAATTCATCAGTCGTTTTGTGGGACGCACAGTAGAGGGGCACTATTTTAAAGGTCAATCATACGTGCAAGAAACAGTGTAGAACAATATCTTTGAAATGAAACTTTCAAAAGAAAAGAAATTCATGCAAATACAGGATTCCATTACCGTAGTTATCACATTTTCTTAAATTTATCTGCTACGAGTAAACACAAGTACGTCCATGTATTTACGAGCGAAATATTTGCTCGCTCCTCAAAACGAGCATCAGGAGAAGCAGCGGAACGAACAAGCGATTCACAGCCGGTCGAGGATAAGTCAAGATCAACTACAGCTTATCGATTTCAAATCATTTCAATCCTTTTGAAACATCACGAAGGCACATGAATAGAAGTTTTTCAACTTCCAAATGTATGAAACTCAGCCACATACAACATAACACAATTTTTAAAGCATCCTGGTTTTCAGCAGTGGGCTGTATGCTGTTGAAAGAAAGTTCATCACCGATAGTTTTCTGGGAGTCATTAATTTGTAAATTCCATTTGACTTTTCTGACCTACTGAGCAGTCAGTAAGGTACCTAAATACTACACAGTGAGTGTTTGAAGATATCGACAGACCAACGACTTTGTTTTTAAGTTTTAGAGAAACTCTAATTTCTTCAAGTTGATAATTGCGGGAACTAAACAATGAAAAATTTATCTATCCTCGTAGCCTATGCTGAACGCGTTCTCTCCGCGCTGACGCAGCATCGCTGGATGTGCCATATCTCCGCGCTGACGCAGCAACGCTGGAGATGCCATATCTCCGCGCTGACGCAGCAACGCTGGATATGCCAAATTACCTTAAAAGACGCAGTGTCTACTCACAATGTTGACAATTTTTGTCGGGAACAGGAAACTTAAAATTAAAACAACACTGGATCTTCCCATGGTTGCATTGCTACAAAACGCCGATTCACACGATTCACAAAAACATTATTCTTCTTAAACATCGAGAGCAACACTTGAATCAATCCTCACTTCATTACTTTTAACAAAATCAATTCTAAATTCTCCCAGTGTGTACATCTCTTCTTTACCAAAGCACACAATAAATTCTTAGTGAACACTTAATTAAGGCATAGTTGCGAATAAGGTTGTGAAGGCTAAACTTACGAAAATGATTTTCCAATTACGAGAAAGTTCAGAGCTTCAAATTACAGGCACAAACAGAAAGTATCATAACGTACAATTCCTCTCCAAATTCTACACAAACCAGTATACTATAAATCCAACAATAATGCAGGTTTGGGTATAGGGAAGGTAAGTGAGACGTTACGTCACCATGACCAATGTCGCAACGAGAAACAGAAGAATGTCCAAAGAGTTCTAAAATTACAGGAGAAAAGGTTGAGCCAAAATTACAAAATGCCACAATGCCACAAAAATTCTCCTTCCTAGTAATTTGCACTCTTCGTTTTTTTGTGTAAAAAATAAAACCTTTTTGAATGGAGCTAAGCTTTTTCTATAAGTCAGTGATTAAGAACAGGTAATGCATTCTTCCATACATGTGAATTGCCGGATGTCACTCCGAAGTTTGCTGAGTGCGATTTGATTTTAAGGCCTTAAAGGAGTATCAAGCTTAATTTAATTAAGGGCGCAGAACAGTATTAAGACTAATTTGATAAAGGCTTTGGAGTAGCAAAAATGCTAATTCTCTATGAACGCAATAGTATTATTACAAGTTTCAAATTGTGAAGGAACATTTTTAGGGTCCCAGTGTCAAACACAGATTATCAAAATCAAATGCGGAGTGAGTCGAAGACAACGGTGATGGAAGCTACTGCAATACATTGGAGGCGAATTGTCTTTTAATTGTTCACAACTTACGACATCTAAAATTAGTTCATGAATGTTGTACATTACAACTTTTCAAGTTTCGTCCAATACTGACATAAGGCTAATAATATCATTACACTTCCTTCAATTGCTCGCTACATCAAGGTTCAAAACTTCAATGTGTTAGGTTAGAAACACTATTCTATTCACTCTGAGTTAATGTTCAACATAGAATAGTGCTAAGCCATTCTACTTCAATGAATTTTTTACGTAGTATTGCCATTCAGACGCTCATGCGTTTCCTCTAAAGTTGAAGCAGACGGACACGTTCTATTTCTTGAGTTGAAAGCGAGGCACTGGTGAGGAATGAAACTGCTGTTTTTGTCCTTTCTGTTAGCTTTTGAATGGTTAACGGCTGTTTTGTCACAAATTTCAAATAGGTTTTGAAGATCAATTGTGTCGGCATCAATAACAAACTGAGTCTGATGCTTGCCAACCCACTGTCTGGTACGGCCTACATCACGGCTTAGGAACATAAGCTTCTCTCCATCGAACATCAGTGGATCACCGTACTTCAAATTGCCCAGATCAATTTTTTTGGTATCAGCTACATGAGCTTCCGTGCTGAGCAAAATTCTGGATGCCGAGCTGTAGCCAAAATATGCACAGTCAACATAGAATAGGTTGACATTTGGGTTTGTACCCAAGAAAGTGAGCAAATCGAATGAGCAGCGAACATTCCCGAACCAGTCGTGGGTTTCATCAGTTACCTCGTCACTTTGAGCGCGGAACCAGACAAAATCCTTATCTCTGGGTAGAAATGTTTTGTGGCTGTACCTAACCCTTGAAGGTATAAACCGACCAGCTTCGGCACACTGTTCGAAAGCAGTGTAGTGCATAGTACGAGACACTTTGGCTACTTCTTCGTATATGAGAGTGGGGAGGGGTTCACTAATAGAGATTAGTTTACCCGCCACTTCGCAGGACTTACTATCTGAATCAGCAGTATGTACATCCTCTTTTGATACCTCTGCAGCCGTTGTATTTGTATTCAGAGGTTCAGTCTGCGTACCCACTTCCGAGGTGGAAGCAACGGCGGACACCGGGCCAACGTTCTCTCTGCAAATCTTTCTCGTCAGCCACGTACGACGGCTCCTGCGTTTCTTCTGTTTCACTGCAAAAGGTAAAAAGTGGATAAGGATAGCATAATCAATTCTCATCCTTAAAGAACCCATGAGTCCTTTACAAGCCTAAAATTATTCTCGAACAATTGTCGCATAGAGATGAACCTATTAGCTATTTATTATCCGAAAATTTTTCTAGAACAATGAACCAGAGAAACTGTGCCCCAAAAAAAATTAGTACTCGATATACCGTACTAGTCAAACAACATCAGTTTACAAGTTCTAGTACCAGGTATTCGGAATATGTCCTTTTGATCATAGACCACCTACTTCGAATAACTGAAACTAAAATTTCGACCACAAATCAAATCGTGCATGAAAAAAGTATGAAATACATAGATCGAGTTCCCATCGAGGCATCATTATTCTCACAACTTCAAAGGTGCAATTGGCTCTCTTCGATTCAGGGCATCAGTTTGAATACATCAATTTAGCGAAGAGAATAATGCAGCAAACGCAACTAGCGAAATAGAGATACATGTGCTTCAGAAAATTGACTGCCCGCACTCAATTCGCAATGACAGATCTCGCTCAAGGCGGTTCTTCCACTGACTTTACGCAAAGTCTTCTTCTGTCTGCATTCCGATCCATTAAAATCGAGTTTCCACAGAACTTGTACATCATTCCGGAAATAGTACTCGTATGAGCAGCTGAACATAACATGAATCGGATATAAATAAATAACATCTGAAATTCCAAACCATGAAATTTGGATATGTTCAAAAAATCTTAATTCTGTTAACCCACGTCACAGGAACACCTATGTTTACAGCGCTGCTAATGCACATTGACAACTCAATTAGATTACACAACTGAAATCGAGTCAGGAGAGGTTCACCTACAGTCAGTTTGATTAGGTGTGTGATGCACTGCTGTTACGTTCTCCGTATGTAATGCGAGAAATATCTAAAAATCCTGAAAAGAAGACGGCATTCTACGGTTAAAAACACGCCGTAATATGCGGCTCTACAACTACGAGCCGCGACCCCCCCGCTACTCAAATTGAGGGGTATGTGGGCTCGACTTCGTTAGGACGAGGTCCACTTTGCTAGGAATGAAATGTACAGCAATTTCTAAAAGTAATTTTAATTTCCCTAGCGAAGCGCACTCTGTCCTCACGTCGGGTCCAAACTCTGCTGCAACGACGTCGACGCTACGAGCTGTGGATTGAGGCTGATGGCGGCGTCGTACATAACGGTAGAATGTGGTCTCTTTTTCAAAAATTTTTGATATTTTCCACGTTACGTACGAAGAGCATAACACTGCTTCGTAATTCCCATGCATTAAAAATGTAACATCACCATAAAAAAATCACAGAGGAAGACGATTCTTGGTCTCCTTTTCTGGACAAGTTTCTTTGCAGACAGCAAGTATAGAGAGCTCACTGAGTCTTTCACACTCTAGGAGAGCTCACTTTGACAACCAACCATCAACCTCGAAAACTCACCAGGTATCGCACCCACGGCCTCTGAGATGTTTTCCGTGCCAGTGGTTGCTAGTTCAACGCTGGCTTCTGCGCCACCAGGAAGGGCCATAGCGATCTCGTGCTCAAGTTTCGAAGATAATCAAGATTTTCGGATAACGCTGAGATTCTCCGGGCGGTGACTGCTCACACAACGATGGTTGGGTCTTCCGATGGCTGCCTGGTGTGAAGAAAGTATTTCGTTATATTTTAAAATTATCAGGGGCTTCGCAAGTGCAGCTTCAACAGGAAGAATTAAATGATAGTCAAGCATCGCACGATATCTTCCCTGAAGTTTTAAGTCTCACTATCCCTACTATAACACGCAAAATGCATTTTATCTGAGTTGTACCCAATTCCTCCTTATCGTTATCAGGGATCAATAGTTGTGCACTGAAAAAAATGCTCGCTTCAATGTAAAAAATGTGCTTAGGAAAAGGATAATATAGACTATCTTATCCACGAAATTTTTTCAAATGTACACAACTCACTCTCTCTTTCTCTCTCTCTCACTCCAGGAAGTCGTATTTGTCACCGAACTAACAACTAAAAAAAATACTGACAAAAAGATGAAATATTCCCTACAAAAGTATTATGAAACAAACAGACACGACGGATATGAACTAATTTTTTTCCTGTCATTTCGATGAAATTATCCTTTCATTAATGAACATAGCTTCCTCACGTAGGAAAGCTGGAGTTAAATGCACTTTACCAAACCTATATTCCAGTATTGTATTCACATTGATCTCTCTACTACAGTATGTTTTTCAATAGTTTCATTCAGTTAAAAGTTATTATACGAATATAATGTTTGAGCTCTCTTCGAAGTATTCTTGTTTTATAATTGAACTTGACAACAGTTACATAACAATGTTAGATAGTCTACTAAGTGAAACTGTGCAATAATTTTCTACCATTCCAATACCATTCACGGAAAACAATACAATCATACGAAACGCCTAAAACATGTTTCGTAGTTTGGCTGTATTAACTTTTGAAGATATAAAATTTTAACTATCGTAAGCCGAGGATAATTACAGTAGATCACCAGCAGTAAACATCAGTCAACTGAGTACACCGATACATCGGTTCTGCCTCTATTAAACGGATTCACGGGATTGCAGCGAAGATCATATCCCCCAAAATTGCAGGCTGTAGATAGATCTCACAAATCAAGAGCATACACGTGTTAAAGTAAGTATCCTAAATTCGATCCTAAATTCTTCAAAAATAATAACTCAAACAGATAATAGAAGCTAAAACCGATAATTTGTTCAGAGGTTCAGAAAAACAAAACTTCATGTGAATACTTTGTGTAAAATATAAATAAAAAGTAAATAAATGAACACATCAGCAAATCTAGAAAATAACTGAAAGTTCAGCAAACACTATGTATCATTCCTTAACATTATTATGTTGAGAATTGAAGAAATGAACAGGGAGCGCATAGATAGAACGTAATTATGGCACAAATAACACGACATATAATAGCGATTTCAACAATGGACAATTATTTCACTCCCACAATGAAACGGACTACTGCATTCGAAAATGTTTCATTCTTGCAGGGGAACAACATTTACACAAAACTCAATGGTTTCTTCAATAGTCACTCTATGTGCAATGGAATGAAAATCATTAAAAAAAGTCGAAACTCCGCTACAATATCATGGTATTTTTTTAGAATGATAAGAGAAGAGCAATGCAGCACTTTCAAAAATCTTCACTCGCTAACAAAAAAATTCACAAGTATCGACTCTACTTTATAGAATTTTTGTTATGAGCATCCATTATAGATTAAAAATGCATATCACAGGTTCTAAAGACAGACAAGGATTTCTAGAAAAAAACGGGTTTCAAAATCAAAGGCGCAGACACTCGACCTGGGAATGGGATATAGTGTGTCTGAATATTAGACCATCAAATGAAATGTGTAAGTTTTGTAAGTAACTACGTGGGACATAAGAAAAACGAATTGATTTTACTTATTCTTCGTGCATGACGAAGTGTATCGTGGTCTAAGAACTTTATTATAATGATTGTTATGTATTGTCTACCGTGAATAATGTATGTACTGTACAGTATATTATTCCCTCGCGTTCTTATATCGTAGGTATTCCATAAAATTCGTTTCATTACATGAAGCCTCTCAGATGTCTGCCTTCATTTCTAGTCAACATGTTAATTTGCTTCGTGTAGCCTAAAAAAATACATAATTTGTTGAAAAATTTATACGGTGAAGCCATTCCTGATTAGGTGATCTGGCCTCGACTGTGGAAGGTTGCGCTCCATTAAAATTTAATACTGTCATGTACACTTTGATCTATAAGACCAACCTTCATTCACCGGTCTTAATCTGAGGCTAGATTTCAAATTAAATTAAAAAACGCGTTTATCAAAATTGTAATATTAATTATCGACACATACCTAAGAAATAAAATATTTGACCTCAACTTCGACGAAGAAAATACAGATGAGAGAAACCATTCGACACATGCAAGTCCCACTCACCTCCGTAACCTTTCACTGCGTAACACCTTCTGAGAGTCTGAAGTCCTAAACGACTGAGGAGTGATGACTGGAGAGATCGAATAAATGGAGCTCGGTTTGTTCACTCCCGGCTCGCGCTCTACTCCACCTACGCACAGGCTTTGTACGAGCCTAGAACGAGTAGAGGACGTGCTATTGCATGTTATCATAGATGGAAAATTGTAAACATTATAGAAATCATTCTTTTTTTGTTGAAATTCAAAATTTTACTTCAAAACTACGAGGCATTATCAGCTAAAAAGAATGTTTTCTGTATTCCAAATCTGGCGATCGTTGGCATCTTCACAGCTATGAATGTGATGAATAGACCACGTGGTATTGTGCTGTTTTGTGTTTGGAGACAATGCACGATTTTTCAGGAGAAAATTATTAATATCAAGGGCTTAGCGCATGAAAAATTTAGTTATAGACTTATTACACAATTGGATTACGTGAATTGGTGTGTCAATGATTTTTAATAACTTTATCGGTGAGGGATTGAGAAATATTTTCTCATTCATTTGGTCGAGGTATAAACAAAGTATGACGATGTAATGTGGCTTTTACATTTTCGTTTACATACACTGGACACTTGAATCTAATATCAGTCATCATTCACAACTAAAATTAACAAAATTCTGCTCTGGAAACTACCTACGTAGATCATAATTAGAATGAACGAACTCCGTGCGGTTGTCCAAGTTAATTTATGCAGATGATCACAATTGCCGGATTTTGTTCGTTTGATATGACCGTGCAACGTCAACCTCTGCTTCCAAATAGCCGGCAGTTGTGCCCCGTGTCGCATTGTCAAAAAATAGGTTGATTCGCACGTTAAGCATGACGGCGAGCCGGCAAAGAGACCGCGCAGGTACATCGGACGGCAGGATTGGGCGTCGGTCACGGAGTGTAGTCCTAAGTCCTAACGCAATTTACGTCAGACGAAGAGCTAGACGGTGACAGGGAATCTGGGTACACATATCGAAAAAAAAATTGACTTTGTAGAATTTTTATAGTACACAAAAGAGGTCTATATTTTTCAACTCTCATTTCTTTTTCGCAAAATCGTAAAATGAAATTGGATTAGTGAATTAACAGGAAACAATAAATGAGCTCAAGAAATTATATGAAAGCAAATTAGAGTAATGTCGTCTCAGCACTTTCCCGATCGATGGGAGATGCCAAATCGATCACGAACGCTTGGGGAATGTTATTTCACTGATAATATTTTCAATAGACAGTCCCTTTATCAAGGAGACCATTACGTGAGCTATTGTCCATACGCCCAGCCAGTCGTGCCGTCTTCGCAGAGGAGCGCACAACGATCTGTGTACATAAAGAACGCCGGCTGGTCGGGCATAAACGTTTCCAGGATTTTTGTCCGTCCGTGCTGACAAGCGTTGAGTGAAGGAAGCACGGTTTATCCTAGCGCACTCTATGTTCCAATACTTGACACCTTCGCTGTTAGAATACACGTACAACTGAATTTTAAAATAAAATAACTACTCGATGATGAAGAAGGAATACTTGACTAGGCACTGCAATGCTTTCTTGTGTTTGCAGTTCGTAACTGACCATAACTGAGACGACAATAACGTTTAATTTCACTTTAGCTGTGAAACAATACTCGATAAATTAATAGCTAAACATTGCTGTAGAGAGGTCAATTCTGATGCAAAAACACCAAGTCCGTTAAACTCATTTCAAAGCTGCTCGTCGATTTAATTGTAGAAGTGGTCGGCAGGAGTTCATAAGAAAAAATTGGGTACGCTACTTTAAAAAAATAAGCCCCGTCCACACTATCAATCATTGGAGCGAATTTGGTGTTCACAAACTCTCCGCGAATACGAAAACATAAATATACGCTTTTAATATTTAACTTGAATTTCAAGGCCCAAATTTCAATACAGTAACTGACGCTTGATATGTGATCCAACTTCACCGGAGCCGATTCACCGTTTTGTTTCTAATTAATAAACTGCGTCTATACTATCAAATTCTTCGTCAATCACGAACACACCAAAGCGCGAACAAAAACACAAACTCTCCTGAATCGTGTCCAGACTGTGCATTTGGCTGCGTGAAGTGGTACGAGTGCAGAATGTAACAATTTGAAACAATCAATGTAAACAAACTACACTGCTCCTTGATTATGTGTACAGAGTTGATGTATAATAGTGTTTTGATTTTATATCTTGGCAGTTGTTTGACATATAGGTGTTATTTTGATGTAGGTAATTAAATTTTTACCCGTGTTTGAAGAATCTGAAGTTGCTGATCTGGCAAATAGCATGCCATGCCAATAGGATGCCAACTACTATTTAAGCTAAATTTACTAATCCTTAATTGAAATAGGCTCATGGGACAATATTAAGCTATATTCAAATGAATAAATTACCAAATAATCATTTCTCATCAAACCAATAATTCATTAGCACAACATATACATACACAAGCGTTGGTTAAAGTGTCCGTGGTTAAAGTAAATGTAAATAATTTTTTGCTAGCGACACAAGAATGGTCAAGGAAGTGAGAAGTATCGAAAACTGAAGGGGCTCTAGAAATAAGAATAAAAAGCTCCCTAAGGAACTTGGGTGTTCTCGTAGAGAACAACGGACAATTCCGAGAACATATCGAACTAACAGTCAAAAAATGCCAACGACGTATTGGCTGGATCGTGCGAGTCTTCAGGACGCGAGAATCGAAACCGATGCTATCGCTGTTCAGGGCACTGATCCTTCCCATGGCCGAGTAGCGTTGCCAATTACGGACTCCAGGCACCAGAGAAAACATAATGAAGCAGGAAAGTGTACAACGAAGTTTCACGGCGAAGATTCGCCAGTCCAAGGGCTGGACTACTGGGAACGCCTGAAATTTCTCCAACTGTCAGAGCTGGGCAGCGCTACTTTGAAATGTAGCGGCCGCTACTGCTACCGCTACATGCTCTAAATGTAGCGGGCGCTACCGCTACATTGCTTCAAATGTAGCGCCGCTACCGCTACCGCTACTGAAAATGTAGCGGCCGCTGCATGTAGCGCGCTACTGCCCACCTCTGGGAATAGGAGGGCAAAAAAATGAACTATCAGTGAAGAAAGTATGAAAATGGAAAGAAACAAAGTGGCGCGCGACAGATAGGAGTCCGAAAGGCCTAGCTAAACCTGCGGTAACCTAACAATGTTCCCCTGAGAATGTTAGTTCCCATACCACGAGATATCACGAAATTCAAATAAGCTCATAATCGCACGTAAATCAACTCAATAACACTGGAACAAGAATTTAAAGGCATTATACTCACAAAAAACTGAGTAAAAAGTCTAACCTACAAGACGTCCACTAATCTCCTAATTAAGTAATAAGTGACTCAAGAAAAGGTAAAACTGGGTTACATTTTACTAGGGTTTCTTTGCAAAATTTTTTGCAACAAAAACTTTCGTGTGTCTGTGCTGACGAGAATATTCTCGAAATGATTTTTGTAAGCTAAAAAACATATTTGATAAACTCATACGAACACAGTACATTGCTAGCATACGTGATTTGTTGTCATATAACATCAATAACGACAGAACAAAAAGAGTTAACACTGAACAATGAAATTGGAAATGAATGAACAGACACAATATAATGAAAACTCGAATGACTTGTGCTCGGAATTGCTCGGTTAGATTGGGTGGTTAGGATCAAAGCTACGTAAAAATGAAAAGTAAAAATAAAAACTGGCCAAAATCGCGGAATCTAAAATAATTTGTGGGCGGAATTACTCATTTATAAGGGTTGGTCAAGACACCCAAGCCACGAAGACATGAACAGTAAAAGCAAAAATTGGTCAGGAAATTGGCCTGAAAAAGAACGGCTAGTGTTCGAGTTTTCGTCAGTGGGCCGTGCTCTGACCGCTTGCAAAAGACACAAGAAAAATACCGGAGAGGAAAGTCTCAAGCCGCCTACCAAGGAAAGCTCGGCCGACTACAAATAATAAGAGTCTCTATTGGCCTTGTTTTTTCCAGTATATTGGAGGCTGCATCGAGTATTCGCCATCGATTTCGATATTGGTTTTGGCAAAATGAGTTTCGATGGACCATTGACGTTGTTGCTCGTGTTTTATAGCGCACGAGTTATAAGTCACAGCGGCAATTGTGAGCTGCGATTGTGACTCGCGTTATCGTTTGTCGACTCAATGCAATGATCGTTGCTGAGGAGCCAAGTTCGAACCCTTATTGTGCTTTGATGGCTTCTTTTTGTTATGTTTTCGTCTGTATTGGATGGCTTAGAGGGAACGATGCCCACGGCCTCTTCATACGTCACCGAGCCCGAATGGGTGCTTCGTTTGAGGGCGACTTTTTCGAAACGAGAAATTTATCAGGTTTTGCGCGAGCATAAACGCCAAAGAACGGGGCGAATATGATGTCAATGGGTTGTAGTGATTTTTGACCCATTCATTTGATCGAGAGTGAATTACTGAGAAGAACTCGAACTGATAGCCTCTGAGGCTCCGTTAGCATCAGGCTATCTCATTGTTCCACCTCACCAGGGAGTGTTGGGGACAAATCATCACTTCAATATTCTGAGCTCAGTTACCATGTTAAAAAACATTTACTGAATAGATTCTAATTTTCAAACCTCTGAATACAATAATTGATTTCGTGAAAAACGACCGTTCATTCATTATCATCTCTAAGGATTGTAAATTTTCATTTATTCATTAGAATCTCTAATGATGGTAAATTTTCATTCAATCATTAGAATCCTATTGATTGTACATTTTCAAACATCAGCCTGACTTGAAGGAAAATTTGCAGTACAGTCAATTATGAACATTAAAAAAATTCAATCATAAAAACACAAACATTGAAATCGTTGACTTCAATTCCCACAAAACAACAGACGAAGCACTCACCCTTAGCTCCTGATGGTACGTAAAGATAAGAAAAAATCATCAAATAAATAGATCAGAAACGGTCTAAGCGCAAATTGAGACGTGAGAGATTTAGTTTTTAAAACGTAATCCTTTTACGCACATGGTGCCAAGCTTGGCTAAGCATAGCGGTAGAACACGTGAAGTCTCGCGAGATGTTGATGGAGGTAGGACAGAAAATATTAATATAAATGTAAAACTTATGCTAGGGAAGGAAAAATTTATGTTTAAGCGATATTATGCGGAATGCGCGTGTCCATCATTTCATAGAATTTCCTTCAGACGACAGAATTTTGAATCAGACCGTCTTAGTTTGATCCTAACATGAAAATATTTATCGCACGCTTGATGTCCGAGAAAGCAAACTGAACGCTACTAACATATTTTTTCCAGCTCAGATAATAAAATTCCATATTTATGTAATTCAAGCTCAAACTCAGTGTAACACCCAAACTCAGGCCGCCTCAGATGCAATCCAACTCAATATTAGCTGAATGCTAAGTAGACGGATTTCGGTGTGTTTGTGTTTTCCAACAGATTGTAAACTCCGAACAGAAACTTTTGAAGAAACGGCGAACAGTCTCTTGTTTATGCATTTATTGTGCTAATGAATATTTTATTTAATGGGAAAAGATTATTTTGGTAATTTATTCATCTGATAATAGCTTAATATTGTCCTATGAGCCTATTTAAATTAAGTATTAGTTAATTTAACATAAAAAGGAGCTAACAACCTGTCTGCATGACATAAGAACATCGGCGGCTTCAGATTTTTCAAACATGATTAAAAACGTCATTACTTATAAAAAATAGCACCTACATGATTAACAACTGCTAAAAAAAATAATATACTAGTATGCATCAACTTTATACACGTATTCAAGGAGCAGTGTAGCTTGTTTACATTTTGCACTCGTACCACTTCATGCGGCCGAAAGTACAGTCTGGACACGATTCAAACGAGTTCGTGTTTTTTTTATTTGAGTTTTGATGTGTTCGTGATTGACGAAGAGTTTGACAGTGTAGACGCTACTTCACACTTTGCATAACATTCACTTGCCTCGAAGCGAACAGGAGATCTTCCATCAACATTCACCCCACGCGCTACCGATATCACTGAGCGTTTATCCTCGAGTGGCCAAACGATTGCAAGTCGCAAGATAACTTCACTCGAGTGGTCGCGCCCTCGTTTGCATATCGGCCCGCACTCAGTTTTGTCGCCTCGGTGCCGGGCTCGTGCGAGTGTCAGCAGAACTACAAGTGCGCCGGAAGAACAGAGGGGTAATTTGCGTCGCTCGTATCCCCTAATCTTAAAATGCAGGCAGGGCTGTAAAATATCGTCTCTCTTACGACGTTCGCTTACACGGGAGTATTTAAATTGGCCGGTCTTATTCAAGCCCATCGTCTTGAAGGACTTGAGGATAATCTATTGAAGAATGGACAGGAAATATTCCATGGATTAAAAACCTGCGTCCGAAAGCTAATGCGATGTAGCGAGTCAGGAATACTGGAACGTTAGCGCTACTAACGTTGAAGTTTAGTAGGCAGCATAGAATGTCTCAAGCAGAAATACCAACTCAGTTCGGTGGCTGGAAGTCGTTCGTTTTGTGCGTGACTCAATTATTCCATGAACTAAAATTGCATAAGGGGACATTGATGCAATATATGTAATTTACGCTGGTAATAAAAGTGTTATAATAATAATGTATAATAAAATAAGTATTTATTCCATCCGTTTTCTCGTTTCCAGGCGCATCGAACGTTTATTTATCACATAATATTGTAAGGCTTACTTAAATGTTGCAAATGTGCTCGCTTCTTAGTGGCCAACATACCTTTGCCACAATTGGGAAAAATAGCTAGCATATGCTGCACCCATAACAAAAATAGTACTCGGTATCAGCCACCTGGTTTCCCCAATGCGACCTCCGCGATCAAAGGCTACTGAAACATTACAGTTAATTGCTGAGAGAAATCGAGCAAGTTGGACTGCCATGCGCCAACTGAATCAGAAATCCTGCGATGCAGTGCCAGCAGAAAGCACCGACAGGGTGAGACGGTAATAACGCGTACTGAACTGAAAGTATGCCCAATTGCAGCAAAGTTTGGAGTCAGAACCCTTTTATTATCGAGAATGTGTGGCCACGGACGTAACAAGTTCCATGGTTAGAGCGTGGATATATTTCTAAGGTGTCAAGTACTTTAGTAAATAACCAAATGAAATCGAAAACGTGAGAAGACAAAAGTAAAAAGTAATTCAGCTCAAATGTTCATAGGATTCAGTGAAATTAGCCCATACGTTTAGAAAATAAGCAAATTTCAAAGCCCTCTCCTTCATTTACGCTTGCAAGATAAAACGTTAGTCCAGCGGGGCTTTTCGTTCTGCTTGAAATTCATCATTTCAAATGGGAAAGAACTCACTTGCTTACGTCTGAAGCAACTGGCAAACCTCACCATTTAAGCCTGCATCTCCGGCTACGGACACAGCCACAAACTAACATAAACTGCCCTCAACACGTCACGTAAAATAATAGTCCAAAATCTGTTGTATAGCTGAGCTATATTTGGTCTGCCGTGCAGTGAAGAGATAAGTCTGCTTTTCGTAGAACGCTGGCAGCTGGGGCCGCATCCGGCCTCCGATTAGCGTCATGAGGTCTGCATTTAGCTCGCCACAAGATTGCGCCGCCTCACAAAGAGCGGTCTAATCTTCGGTAGTGAGGTTATAAGCGTGATTGGCCCAATATTCGCTAACGCTAGTAGCTCCAAATTGATCCGATGTTCGCAGACTGAGTTATCTGCTAAATTAACGTAAATTTCGCAAGCATAGGTTCCGCGACAATCAATGCATAGTCTTTAACGGAGTGATTTCTTTGAGGTAGCGTTTGGCAGCCTGGGGGCAGAAGGCCTACCCCACCTCCATTGTTCACTCAACGGTGGCGTTTCGTTTACTTTTAATACGCACTCTTAGGTTTCTTTGGGGCACCATGATTTTTTAGTTGTAGCGTAAACAACGATAGATATTTAACTAGTCTTGTCGTTATCAATTGAGGTCGCATTTTTAAATTAAATACCCATTGAGAAATTTTCGCCAAAGAAGCGAATTTTGGGGAGAATAAAAGCATCGCAACCCTACTCTCAAAATTGAAGTAATGTCCGTGAAATCCGCAACACAATAATAAGCACATACTTATTGGTCGGTGAGAGCAGCAGAGGTGGCATTTCTTGCGTTATTTATCATTCGAAGAGAAAGTCTTTGATACAAATTCATCAGAAAACTCGGTAACGCACCAACATTGTGACCTGTGGGCAATTTTATAAACACAACGACGACTCGAGCGTCAAAAATGCATTCTAAATGGATAAGATGAATATATTTTGTCTAATTCACTATAAGCTTTTACACATCAGTAAGAGTTCGCCATAATACACGGTGGTGAAAATATCAAAATGTCGTCGTTCCCTAACGGTCAACAAGCTCTAGAAAATCACATCGAAGGTGTGATCACGAGATCATAAGACTCGAGAGAATCGCGTTGTTTTGTCAGTAAGGTGTGTAAGGTGTGTTTCCTCATGAGTGTAGAGGTCATGAGGAGGAAACGTCCAATTCATCTCATTAGAATGTTGAATGTTGACCATTTCATCTCTACACCTGATCTGTAGAGAGTGCGAAACCAAACTGTTCAAACAGCATCCGCACACGCGCGCTGGGTGTTCATTGAGCGAGTTTCACCTGATCCGTTCAGAAAAACATCTCTGAAACATGAAACGATTGATTTCTCTTCTTCAACTGAACATAATTAAGCATACGATCAAAAAATTCCATGATCGAAACGATTGACTCTAAAACACCACATAAGTTCTCTAGCCTGCTGGAAATATAACGCTCGAAGCCCGTAGCAACACGGGCACATCAACCGACGCGTAGCTAGACCCTATCATGGAAGCGGCGCAGCAAGATGAAGTGCCCTGTTGCAGTCACACAGGACCTCTACACGGGTGAGTCGTGCGGTGAACACACAGGTCTCCAAGGCGATCAAAGACAGATGTCCTCTTAGCTTGATTGGACTGTGCAGAGAGCTCTCTGCTGGTCGTCAACATGGTACGGCCTGCAGACCGTGCTAATCATGTTCTTTATTGATTGTCATCGAGAAGTATGTTCTATTATAGATTTATAGGACTGTTCTGTGACTGCGAACGGAACAATTTTTCCACTCCCGTTTGTACTTGTCATTGCAGTCACCCATTCAAGTAGTAAAAGTAGTAAACATAGTAACAGAAGTAGTAAGGATAGCAGCGCTTCAATAACTCAGACTATCTCGCACTGAAAGAGAAGGGACCATTCATTATGGACTTAGGAGAATAGGGAATCGATGCACAATGTGTATTCCCACACAAGATCCCCTGTGCACAGAAACAGCAAGTTAAGAAGAAATAGGAAGAAAAGATGAGGAATCATCAGCGAAAAAGGCATGAAAATGAAAAAAGTAAAGTGGCACGAAAAATAGAAGTGCCGAAGGCATAACTATAGCTGATCACCCATTCAAGTTCATTGATTGAATCAGTGTAAACAGTAGGTATAAAGGCCTTTACACTCTGCACGTATAGAGGCATCTTTATTAGGGGGCATTCCAGCATAACGCGATTGCAATACGAAAATTGAATTCACAAAATGTTTTAATTTGAAGCCAAAGACAGAGGCATCGCGTTCTTCTCATATGCATATATCGCCTTTTTGTTCACGATATTGGAGGTTCTTCTNCTCATGCGCATATATCGCCTTTTTGTTCATGATATTGAAGGTTCTTCTTTAAAAAAAGAAGTTTGATCAATTCCATCATAATTTCTTTTAAATATGGATGAAAACATTCGCGTCATTGTGACACGAGTCCATTATTTAGCCAACTTACTATAATGTTCAGCCATGGCAAATTTTTCCAATTGTGTAAGCAGCGTTACTCTCGACGTCAGACGTTTCTGCTACACAACCATACACTCGGCCAAGTAGCACGCATGGCATCCGTTATCGAACATTTTTTAGATAAAGTCGTAATTGTTCCTCAACCTACACTACATACAGCAGCTGCCGAGACGATCCTTCATAGGACGCAGCAAAATCTTGAATTTGAAAGGTTGTAGGAGACTTTATAAACACTTCAACATCTCTTTTAGTGAGAACTTATTTTGAATATCGTTGCCCCACTATCGAGAGTCGATGTCGGAATGACGTATATGACTCAGCTGATGCTCGTACGCCTCGTAGGGCGGCACACGTGGGACACAGAACCGCAAATGCTGCCAGAACTGTTCCCTGAATGTCTACTTATTCATTTGTATGAATATAATGCGACAGTTAGTGAGAATTTCTGCTCATGCTGAGCTTTCATAACACGAGTATACCCTGAGTTTATGGCTTAAAGTGCTATAATTATTTTTAGTCACCTGTGCATCATATAATAAGGCTATATTCAAAATACATAAAATTTCAATTTAATGTAATTCATATTTTTCTCAAAGCTTCTCCAATTGTCAATCTTTAAAACTCATGAAATAAATACCTCAAAAATGCGTACAAGTTTATCATATCTACTGTTTAATAATTCAGAAGGTTCACACGAAGCGGCTCAAGTTCCAAACATCGGTTTCACATTCTCCGATATTGACGCCGTATTCACAGATCTCGACAGAACCTCAGCCATGACTAGCGTACTAACACGAATATGGAACAGGATTCACGTGATTAATCATCGACCTGCCTGCTCTGTGTGGTTCACTTTGCATTTTATTCGGTTGTCCTAGAATTAGCCTCAAAATCGCACTCAAACTTATGTTACTGCAAACTATAATTATTGTCCAACTTTCCGCGCTCAGCATTCTGAAGCTCATTGTAAATTCCCGAGCGAGGAACTACATACTAATGGCTGTTGGACGTCACGGGTTAAAAAATTTACATTATGCTAATTTCACACAGCAATAATCGATGATGAGCCCAACAGACGGAAGTAACCAGCAATGTCATGTTTTATCTTTTCTACTGTTGAGAAAATTATCTGGAATTTCATAAAAACTTGGAACAGCTTCTTTGTATCACCCAATTTTGAGACAATTGAGACAATCGTATGCCGGGAAGGGACAGTTTCAAAGCTCAGGCACCAGTTTTCATCTTGTGCTTCTTGGCAGTATGCGTTACAGATCACTGATCGTTCACACGCGCATTCCAGCCGTCTAAGCAGCGTGTGGAATAAAACCAGGACTCTCGTAACCCAAGAAAAATTTGTGTGAAAATGCGAAAGACGAGTTAGAATTGACATTATGCGGCATTGCCACTACGGCAACCCGTCATCAAAATGAAGCTTACAATACAGAATCATCCAAGAAAGCGAATTCCAAGTTCTGGCAACACGCCTAAAGTTTCTGACCCAGGATATTACTATAGGAAGAAAAATTTCGAATCCAATCAGCGGAATATTCGTGGCTGAAAGACCAGGCGGGACTTGATGATGAATGGAACTGATGGATTTTAAGTCTTGCGAATATGAATACTAGGTTTAAAACTATTCGAGAGAGCAAATGCAATTTCGCAAGTAAACGAGAAAATTTTGTGCCTCAAATTTTCATGAATGAAATAGGATATCGGGGTAACTACATATTGTTCAGTTAACATTAATAGGGAACGAGGGAAATCACACAGGATTTTGTTGTCAGGAACTGATCATTACTGGGCTCCATTTGGGGGATATTCCTGCACCCAGACAGGGATATTCCTGCACCTATACAAAACGTTACTGAACCCAGACAGGGACGTTATTGGACCCAGACAGAAACGTTATTGGACCCAGACAGAGACGTTATTGGACCCAGACAGAGACATTACTGAATCCAGACAGAGACGTTATTGGACCCAAACAAGGACATTAATGGACCTAGACAGGAACATTCCTGAACCCACTCAGGGATATGACTGGACCCACAGACGAACACTGCAGTACCCAGACTTGTATATTGCCGGACTCAAAAAGGGACATTACTGGACTCAGAAAGGGACATTACTGGACTCAGAAAAGGACATTACTGGGCCCAAACTGGGACATAATTGAACTCAAACAGGGACATTACTGAACCCAAACAGGGACATTACTGGATCCAAACAGGGACATTACTGGACCCAAACAAGTACATTACTGGACCCAAACAGGGACATTACTGGACCCAAACAGGGTCATTACTGGACCCAAACAGGGACATTAATGGACCCAAACAGGGACATTACTGAACCAAGATATTGACATTGCTGAACCTATACAGTACAGACTAAGTTATGCTGAGCAATTTTTCATCAATTTTCAATTTCTTCTAACAAACAAAACGGAAAATTGAAAAGTGGTAGATGCAAGGAATCAAGGAGTGCACAAGGACTTTGACCGGTCCAAAAATTCATACGTTGTCAAGAAAAAGACGAAGGTCTTTGCAGGACCTTAGATGGGCAAAATTGATTGACCGAATAAGGAACATTGCTCAGGATTTCTGGCTATTTTTGGACCTCGTGAGCACGTGTCGTACATCCAAAACCCAACCAGCTCAGAGCTTACAGGCTGAAGAGCTACCCCAAAAAAGTCGATATGATAGCATTTTAGTTTCCGGCGGCGTACTATTTTTTACGCCGTCTTCAGAGAACCAGCCAGCTGTTGCACATCAAAACGAAGGCTTATTCGCGGGTCCATGATCCAGTACAAGATCTGAAATTACTCAACGAGTTCACGCTTTAAAGTGAGCAGTCGCTTTCTAGCTATTAGTGTACAAACCTTTCAAAGAAAAACAACATGACTCTTGAGTGGAAGGGACTTTATACTGTTGGAAGTCTTGATAATGTCTGCTATTACGAAAACAAACAAAAACTAACAGAACCGTAAAAAAGATCTTGAAAGCGTTGTTCACGAGACAAGAACACGAAGCAAGTACGCTGGCACAATACGCCTCGTTAATGCACCTATAACTCGCATAAGAGAACAATTACTGCTGCCGCAGAGCGTACGTCAGTTGCTGCCAATGCCATGTACGCCGAGATTGAGAAATCTGGCTTCCGCCTTGCAGTATTGCTGTTCACGCTCCCCAGATCACAGCATCATTAGGACACCCGTAATGCAGCCTCTGATCAGAACTGCTCAGACGGAACTGCCTTTAATTTCACGAACGATGAATGGTAGGAGTAGAAGCAAGGAGGCCATGGGATAAATACAGAGGAATAACAGAGGAAAGCGTAAGAAGAATAGCAGACGAAAGCGAAAGAAGAATAGCAGAGGAAAGCGAAAGAAGAATAACAGAGGAAAGTGCAAGAGGATTAGAAGAGGAATATAAAAGAGAATTGTCAGACGAATATGAAATAAATGAACAGGCGTAAAAGGCATGGAGAGAGAGATAGAAAGGTGAAACAATTCAACAACTCTGAACACACAACCAGTTTATTCGGTTCAGGCCTCGCTGAACACCTTCTCCCGGTCAGGGGAAGGTTTCCAGTCGAGGTAGCCAAGCACACGATACGGAGTTCTAACTTAACGTTATGAGCTATAAATTTCTCGAATGTCAAGCGAACAGCATACGGATACATACAAACACCGGAAATAATGTTGAAATCTGAGAAAATTACGAATGCTTTGATTGTCCAGCCCCAGGCCTGAATATAAGACGCCTTCCCGGAAAAAGCTACTCTACTGAGACCCAAAATAGTGCTTCAAAAGACAAGGTAAACATAATTAATAACAGAAAAATATCAACATGAAATGGAGAACATGGGTCTCTAAGCAAACAATTCGGAAAAGAAATGAACGCTTATGAGAGCTGGAACGGCTGTGAACAGGAGGATGAGAGAAAGAGAGGATGTTTGCGCAGCGGTAGACTCAAAGTCTGGTCGGAAGAAACAGCAACAGGCGAAGTGGACGGTGTAGTGGTCCGTACACGCTTGCTTCCAGGAAGGCTGCTACGGTTTACGGCACGGTGGTTGTGACTGTCCTGACACGCTTGCTGCAGGCGAGGCTGCTACGGTTTACGGCACGGTGGTGGTGACTGAATGACACGCTAGCTGCCAGCGCCTGCTACGGGTAACCCTTTACCGTCTACGCGGATTTCAAGATCCACTTTCATAAGTCTACTGCTAATAGTTCGTAATGAGCTAAATACAGTCTGATAGCACAAATACGTGAGGCTGCAGCTAGTCTTCCGTCCAAAGCTAAATGAGCTATTATCGTAAAAATTATTTGGTTGCTATACGGAGGGTTAAGAAAATACAGGCAGGAAATTCCAAACTACGCACGTACACGGGGCATGCAGTTTACTGAATAAAAGTTACCCAACCCCAATTCTCTAGCTTTCATATGGATAAAATATCAAATGAAAATTGGTTTAAGTTACCTTACGCTTCTAGAATGATTTTGCAATCGCGAGAAATTCTTTCTTTGAATTCGAAAAGAACGTCCGCTGCACGGCAACTGGAATTGACTCGTCAGTTCATTGAGTGTTTCTCGAGAGGAGAAATGACGGTGCCGTCGTCCCCCCCACACATTGACCGCCGTGTTCCAACTCAGAACTTGTCGTCGCTGCAATCAACTCAAGAGTTCATCCTGAGATATCGTGTCGTGTTCCCGCACATTCATCTAACATTTATTGAGGAGTAATTGAAAGCGCTGCAAACCAGCACACACACACACGGACAGCGGCGGTGTGAAGGGGGAGGCGCAACTGGACGCTGCAGGTGACGTTCATCTTTGAACATGACACCAACACAGCGGGCATAAAATATACAATATGCCAAAATACAACCGATGTTCTAGTTAATAAATATGGATCCACTGTAAATTTCAAAATATCAAGCGCACACGGGCTTGTAGAAAAAAAATGTATAATGTCAAGCATAACCAATCAGCTCGAAAAGAAAGTTAAAATAAAAAAGTCACAATGCAGAAAAAATTATCCTTCCGCAGAAGTCATTTCTTCCCCAACATACCATCCGAGTCGAGTCCTAAAGTTTCATAGCTATGTATCAATATTAAAAGGTAAAGCATGCCTGTTGTTTTGCCAATATGTGTAAGAATAACGCAACGTCATCGTTGAATTGAGAATCCAGCTGGATTGTAATATTCAGGCTGCAGTAGATGAAACAAAAAACTAAGATTTATTTTTCAAATGCTTTTATAATCGAACAAATTGTAATCTCGTCCGCAGCACCGACTGGTCATTACGCTGCAAAAAATACCTACGCTCGCCTGGCGCTCGACACCGATACCAAGAGGAAACGACTGTAAGATAATGAGTGCTTTACATCAGTTACATATGCAATGAACCCGTGACCTCAAATTTAAAACAATCATTCACTGCAGACTTCACGACGCGACACGGAAGCTGAAGTTTTCCCTTTCGTACACTTCAATGCAGAGATCGATAGGCTTCAACTGCTGGGTTTTCAAAGATTCATGGAGTGTTTATGGAAAGGAAGTTTGAGTCCCACGTTGCCCATCACACTCGCTTGATCTGCCTGTAATTTTATGGCATTGAGCCCTATAAAGACCAGAGGTGCTATATGATGCCGTTTCTCAAGGCTGGGGCTAGTTTGTCGTACAAAGCTATACGCAGTCTCATTTCGGAAATGCTCCTGCCGTTGTGAGGTTAAAAACCAGTCTC
>VOMN01037088.1:0-13144 GCA_014899125.1 Orchestia grillus
TTTCGTGTAGGGAGCTCTGTATGAAGGAATGGCCCGCCGGTCTCCATATATATATTTTTTTAATTTTAATTTTTCTAAATTCTTATGAAGAATTTATGTGTCATATCAATAACTCCCCATTGAATATGGATTATCTAAACATATATCATCATTTATTCTTCAATAATTATATCACTGTATGTCCATGATGCTCCGGACTATACTTCAGACAAAGTTGAAAATGTCATCATGCTATGCTTTTATTGGGAAGTTGATGACATCACCTGCTTACGTATATTGTAAACAATAATAAACGGGTCTGTGCCTGATTGCTTACGCCTGTGGAAGGTAGATACGCAAGTGGAAGGCATTGCTTGAAACCTCAGAATTTAAGGGTATTTATGCTTGCAGGCTTCTGCGTAAATTTAACTGCCATTTTCAATAAAAAGATAATTTTGTACTTTTAATAATGATTGTAGTGTTGAAATAATTTGAAATCATGAACATAAGAATAAGATGAAGTTGTCAGGTGTTTGCAAGTAACTATCGAATTAAGAATAACTCTTGCATAAATATTCAGTTGAGGGTTTATATGAAATACGGTAATAACATAATTGATCTTCATAGTATAAGCTATGATTAATATTTACTTTATTGTATCCAGCTGCCTAGGGCGTCCTATCATCGCACAGCCTTCATTTTCATGTCATTGGCTAGCATTTTTTTTATGATTAGCAGAAACTTATTTTTAAAAGATTTAAAAATGTAGAATAAGTTATATGGAAAAAATGATCAAACAGTTGCCATGTTTTTAAGAGTAAAATGATGCAAACTCTACAAAAATTAGGGACACATTTTCACTCAACTACCTTGGCACTGTTATGCTTGTTATATCAAAATAATGAAACAAACCTATCCAGACCTAATTTAACCTAACATAACTAGGAGGAAGCACTAGAGCTGAAAACAGATTTTACAATATAAACTAATTTTTCTTTGCCATTAACCTATCACAAACAAATTTTTGTCATTGATAAAAAGTCTAATCTTATGACAGTTGAATAAAGACTGTACAATAAATAGCAGTTGCAATTGCTCTGAGCTGTCAGCCACAGTGAAGGGCATGTAAACATCAATCTGAGCTATTTTTGAGCATAAAGAGTACTATGGTGTCATGGGAGTACCCTCACCAGATATGCATTGCCTACAATATAGTTGGTAGTACTGTTGCTTGTCTCACAACCTCTTTGGTTTCAGTACCACTGCAACACTTGAATTAGTTACTCACAGGTGGGTGCCAAGGCCTCTTCACCAGCTGCTATCTTTCAGTCATGTAGCACTTTTTCAGCAATCAGTTGTCCATGTCATATATATATGGAAATGCCTTCTATCAGACTTTTTATTCAATGAGGTGTAGGGGCTTTAGTCCAATCAAGATAATTGTTACCACTGGCTGACAATAAATGAATCATTGCATTGAAGCCTTGGAGTCATGAATGTGAGGTCCAGCCTTGTGAAATACAAGCCCAAGGTTAACATTCTGCCATTAATTTCTAAAATTTTATCTTGGCTGGCATCCAGTATAAATTCTTCTCAAGTAATTTAACTCCCCATTATGGAAGTCAAACTGCTGAAAATCAAACCCTAAATTAATACAAGAAACTTAAGTGTCTCTAATCACATCATTAGATGAATGAATTCATTTTGTTAATCTAATTATTTGCACATCATTAAGCCATTTATTTTGTCACAATTATTCTTTCCACATATCTGCAATCATTATTCACCATTCCAAGTGACACGCATGTGAACATACATAACGCACCATATCAATATCAATAACCTCATACTGGCTGATCTGCCATTTAAAGCAGACAGGCACACCATTGTATAGAAGGCCCGTTGGAACAGGTAAAAAGCTGCTGCAGTTACAATTGCTATTATTAATTCAATTACTAATTCAGTAATTTTTCTCCTATGACTCTTCTTTTTGCAACTGAAACTTACATTGTAAGAATCTGAAAAAAGAAGAACAATGTTTAGTAATTGAGGTAGTTCAGACCTCATCACAGTGCTAACTTAATGTTTCTATTCTAATAAAAAATTGGAATTAAATTCAATGATATATATCTATCAAATTATTAATTTTAGTATTTTCAACATTTATTAATCGCTGCAGATATGTATCTTGGTCCAGTATGTCTTACTCAAAAGAGTGCTATCTTATTGTCCTAGGTATACTCTAGTGTACTAATCTATTTTTGATAAATATTTACTTGTATGGTGTATTGCACAAAGTGTCCTATTCATCATGTAGAGTTTTTTTGGTGTCATTGGATGGGGCTTTTTTTTAGTTCTGAAATTTTTTTTTAGAAATGCTACAAAAATAAATAAATAAAAATTGGTTTATATTCTATAACCTGTCTCTTGCTCTCTTATGCATCTGCTTGCTCTTTTGCCCTTACTTCTGGTTATGTTTCATTACTATAGATTAGGTTATGTTAATTAAGCTAGTCTAATTTAGCTTAGTTTAGTTAATTTGATGCAGCATACCTTCATACTATATTTGTCATAACTTGTGAGATTGTTGCTCTGGCATCCATAGAGCTTGCCTCATTATGTTGTAGTAGTATTATAAGAATGGTTTTAATATCTTTCCCTACAACTTTTTCTATGCTCTAAAACTTTTTTATCTCTCTAGAACTTGGTAAAAATATTCATTCAATGATACTAAAATGATTGTATGATGAATTGGATACTTTTTTCAGTTGGCCATACTGAAGTAAATATTAATCCCCTGGTTTTAACCCGTTTTAATTATTTGGCTAAGAAAAAGCTGAATTGCATATACCAGAGTGGGTTGAGGGTGCCAGCTTACAACCAACCTAGGCCAGAAGCTGTTTGTATATTGCAATCTTGAAAAAATTTACAAAATTGATACTGAAAAACTATTTGATGTAGTATCAACTGGTTAAACTTAATTAGAGTTAACCAGCTTAATTAAAGTGTATTTGAATATTGCCCAAGTACTGCTTTTGAGCTGCTATACATTCATTTATTTCTTAGTTGCATTTTCTTTATCAGAGTTAGTAAATATCAGATTCTTCATATAGTTTTGTAGGCTAAATTTTGCTTTGAAATTTCATTTTGCAGAGCAAGAACAAATTTCTAGATTTAAATCATAATAATTTTATTAATATAATAGTTTATCCTTTACAAATAGATTGAACAATATTAGATAAAGCAGTTGTAAAAAGTTTTAGAAGAGACAAGCTTAATCGTATGAAATATGTATGATATCAATAGCATTTTAATTTTAATAACACAATGTATCCTATACTCTCTTTTCTCTAGATAGGCAATGAAGCTGAGAACAAGAATCTTCCTTTTCATTATTTGTATTTCATTTGCTAATGAGTGTGATTGCTTGACAGGATTTGCTGAGGTTATCTTGTGAATTTTTCATAATTTGAAGTCTGTTTATAACAGTCAGATCATCTTCACTAGGACTGGGAGCTAGACAAAGAGCTAGATTTTTTAGTGACATACTGGAGTCTTATTTTTTTCAGTGTTTTATTTAAAAAAGAATTGGCAGTTCAGTAAGAGGTTATGCAAATTTGATACTCTGGCTTATTATCAGTGAGCACCATTATTCCTCCATTGTCTGGCAGCATGGGCAGGACTGCAAGCAAAGCAAGAGGCAGCCAGCTTCTTAGGACATCCTTGGTCTAGCCTACAAGGTGCAGTGCTAGGCATCCTATAAAAAATTTCCATTGAGGGTTTAGGAGCAGATTAACAGAATGAAGAATTTTGAATAGTTCAAAAAGTTCATTAAAACAAGAATTCACATGGAAATAGAACATTTTTTTTGTGAGAAAACTCATTTCTTGATGTGCAAAGGAAAGTTCAAATAGAATAGACTGCTTGTTGAAGCTCTAGTTTCCATTCTGTATGCTGAAAGTTATTGGTTTTTACAGCGAGAAGGGCAGTTTTCCAAATAATAAATTGTATCTTTCTACTTAGCAGTATTCAGTTGAATGATATGGCATCATTTTACTTGCAGCAATTTGTCTTCCAGCAAGTCATTTCTGCAGTTTTTGTGGTAATGAATAACTTCCTGAATCTGAATGAACGTTATTTGGTTGACTGCAGATTATCAATGTTATGGAGACACTTGCCATCCTGATACTGTGCTGAAATTTGTGTAAGGGATTGCAAATGGAAAACATAAATATTTATCAACAGTTGACAAATATTCCATTATTTTTAGATATTTACTTCACAATTTTGATGGCAGCTGTTTTTTTAAATTGATGCTTAGTCTTTCAATTGATCAAGTTATTTCGATCAGATTAATTACTTGCTGCTTGAAAAACCTAAGTTTCATTTCTACACAAGTTTTGTGCATGATGAGGTAATTTCTCTAACTTGTGTTGAGAAGGAGGGAATTTTTATGGGCATGTGATGATTCATTTGATTTATACCTGGGTGATACAAATTTTTGTTGAGTTCTTTCAGTTTTACCATTGACAAGAAGATTCATTTAGTCCCAGCAATGAAGTAGTGCAATGAGCTCTTGTGAGCATGTCTGTGGCAATATTGTCTCTGGCTGCTTGATAACAAACTCAATAGTTGTACAAAGCAAGTTCTGACCTTCAACACTTTAATTTTCAGACATTTCCTGTTGTCTAACATAAATGTAACTGATCTTGTGTCAGCAATAATGGTGAATGACTGGCTAGAGAGTAGGTGGTGCCGTTTTTTAATTGCTTCTATTATAGTAGTTGCTTTTTTTCTACTGATGGATAATTTGTCTTTTTAAAGTTCTTGGCATGAATGCAACAGTATAAGTCATAGATCTTGTTCTTATTTTATGAAGTGTAATTTCAAGTTGAATAAGTGCTACAAAATCAAAGGGAGCATCTGATATTAATGCAATTTATTTAACTTAAAATTTTACTCTGTACAATAAGAATAAGTTTCTCAACGTACATCCTCTTTTGATATCTTAGCAAGTATTTGCAAGGTTAAATTAGAAGTTAGTGTTTTTAACAATAATTTTGTTAATATAAGGCACAATGACATCTTACCTGCTATATGTGTAAGAGTAGAGTGCAGTTGTTTGACACTCCTATTTTCTCAGGGTTGAAAATAAAATATGATAAGCAAAAATTTGTACAACTTGAAACCATGTTGAGGATAGAGTCCTACATAACTCCAATTATTCTCAGCTATGTCAATAAATATGTTAAAAACCTCAAGGCCGAAGATTCTCAGGTAAGCTGCAAAAATGTATTACTTTCAAGTTCATGTTAATTTTTTTATTCCTATATATTCTTTAATACAACTACATTAATACAACAACAACTGCATGTTGAAACTTTTTTGAAAGTTCAAAAACTTTTGAATAATTTGGGGTCAGTTTTTTGTGTTGTAAAGTATTCATTTTCTAGTAAATTATTCAGCAGTACTAATTTTTTATAAATCAATTTTATAAAATGGTATTATCAAATATTTTATAATTTTGTGAGCCCTAATATACCAAGCCATAACTAATAAGTGCTAATCACAGGTGGCTTTTTCTCCATTTGTCAATTCTTGTTTGTATTACAATGGTTTATATGTACCAGAAATGTGTTATTAACAGTTGATATAGGTACAAGTTTTTCCAGTTATCTGCCAAAATACATAGCTTTTCCTTGTTAACATTTTGATAAAATTTCAGAAGAATGTTTATGGCTGTTGCATTTACATGGTCAGTGTTGATTACACAAACTGTGTGAATGCACCACCCGCTTTCTCTGGATAATTCATTACGAGGTTTAGATATTTCTTTACTCTGGAATAAAACTTGTAAACCAAGATAAGCTGTGTGCTCTAAAACTTGCAGGCTAAATTCTTAGAATCATTTACACTCTTGGGTTAATGCAAAGCACATTTGAACAACTATGCTACTCCTACTGCAATTTACCAATTCACCTTTGCATAATTAGATTAATTTATGATAAATGATTAAAAGTGAGTTTCATTTTCCCTCAAAGTATTGTAAGATCTCTGCGCAACCTTACTGCTTGGCCAAAAGTTACTACCAAGAAGCTGAATACTAATAAAATATGAAATCGCGCTATGGGCAAAGGTCGTTTTTTATACAATACTCAAGTATATTTATATACAATAATTTTTCTTCTATCAAACAAAATTCAGCTTGCATTTGCTGGCAGGTGTCCCTGTGGGGAGGTGATGCTGTGTTCAGTAAGCTGGACCTGCGCTTAGATGTTGTTGAGGAGGAGCTTGCCTTGCCATTCTCATTTGTGAATGGCCACATCCATGAGCTCAGAATTCATGTTCCTTGGACAAAACTCATCTCGGAGCCCATAGTGATCACCATCAATACCATTGGTAAGTAACAGCTGGCATCTTCCTAGGACATGTGTAAGACTATTTATGAAATATGAGCCTAAATATTGTACTGATGAGGGGAAGACCTTCCATAAAATTTAGTACATTTTTTTTTTGCAAAGTTAACATGCTGTCAAAAATATAATTTCTATCATGAAAAATTGTGGTTAATTTTTGACAATGTTGATTTTCTTTTATCACCTATTCTAATTGATAACATTTTTTTCTCACTTGTTGCAATTAGGATTTAGGTTTAATTACCTTGTGCTTTACAGAGTCTTTTTAGAGCTGTAGCTCATTTCCCTTGAAATTTCTTATATTTATTGTATTCCTATAACAGTGACCATTAATGGTAGTTAGTGGCATATGTGCCTTTTGTTGAATTTGTTTTGTCATGTTGATGTATATTTTCTATCTCATGGGGATTGGCACTGTGTACACAGCATAAATTATGTAATTTTCAGTTTATTGTTAAAAAATCCTCAGGACACAGGTTGGGGATAGGGAGTAGGGTAAGGTTAATTAAATTTGTCTTTTGTAAGCAATGGGTACTGGTGCCCTCAGGGAGCAGTGATAGGTTACCTCAGCTATAGGTAGGTCTTCAGGAGTTCTGTCCTTTGTGCCCGCTTTGCTTTTTCATTTTGGGCACCTTTGCTATCTCTTTGTTTTTTTTTCTTGTTTCTCATTTCGCTGTTTTTATGCACAATGGTTTATGATAGGGAATGCACGGTTTGCATGGAGACTCCATTCTTTACTGTGCATATTAAATGGTTCCTTTTTTTCAGTATAAGATAGTCTGAATCACTGAATTACTGCAGTCTACTCTACTACTGCAGCAAGCTTGCACTCTTTAAACTGTGTTTTATTATTCTATTTAACTGCTAATTTGGTCACTGCTTGAAGGATACATGTAATGTAGTGTGCAGTGTACTGGGCTGGTACTGCCTATAGCTCTTCAAATGACATTCTTTTTTACCCATCAGTTTGATTTTATTTATTTATTATCTCATTGTTACTGTACATTTGTGCTCAGTTATTTTAGTATCACCAATGGAATAATGACCTCCACCAGTTGTATTTACTTAAATAAGGCAGCTCTAATTTTGATCGTTTTTTTTTTCTTTGTTTAGTGTTATGGTATGTAAATTTTTTGTACCTGAGTTTTGTGAACATTCATCTATATTGTGCACAAAATCTCATTAATCATTTTTAATTCTGAAGAGTGCATTCTCAAGCTGCGTGATGGGGGCCTTGAGAGTTCAGAGTGCAGCAGCAGCAGCCACAGCGAGGCCTGTGAGGCTGACAGCGGTGCACCTCGGGCCTCCCCTGAACCTGCTGCCCGCAAAAAATCCCGCAGGTATAATAACTTCAAAAATGTGTTATCACATCTAACACAGAAACAGCCCTTGCTTGTGAAGAAACAACAATGCATAATTGCATATTTTTATTTTTTGTGTCCCAGTCATGAAAGAAATATAAGGAAGTGTCTACTATGTTTCTCAGCATTTCACAAGCTGACAAAACAAACTTATTGGCCTACAGATCTTGCCTTAACATTCTTTTAAAAATAAAATGAAGCAAAAAGAATGTAAAGCTGCATCATGGGGAACTGATGATTTGTACAAGTGTGGGATGTAGCTCTAGGCCTTGTAGTAGAGTGTTGATGTGTGTGCGTCTCATTCAGAATGTCCAAGGCTTGGTGGAGCACCGAGTACATACTTCCCTTGAATGAGGTAGATTTTGCCCAACTTTCCTCAAAGGCGGTAAACCAGTGTGGCTTGGGCCAGGAAATGCACAATGATTCCAAGTACAAATAGAATTTCAATGCTTTTGGGATCTTTCTGCTACTGTGTGGATGTGCATTACTTGAGACAACATTCACTTCTTAATTAGCACAAAAGAATTTATTTTCTGATCTTAGAAGCTCTGTGAGACTGACTTTTGGGTTCCAAATGTTTTTTCTATTTTTGAATGAATGTTTTGATTTGTGCTATTGTACCTAGTTTTAGTTTCTTTAAACTTGAGCCAAAGCAGCTCAAGTTTCTTTACTGTATATGAGTGCATGGATGTAAGTCTCAAAGCTATGAAGTCAGTTATTTTTGCATTGATGTGTGATTTTGTATGGTAGGCAAGAGGTCGAGGCCCCTACCAGCTACATCCAGAGCATCATCAGCCGCATCATCAACAACGTTAGCATCGTGTGCAACAACGTCATCCTCAAATATGTCGAGGACGACATAGTACTCTCTATCAACGTCAAGACACTCGAACTGAAGACTGTCAATGGGCAATGGCAGCCTGCCTTTGTTGGTGAAGAACGACTTTTTCTGATAGTGTTATTCTGGACCTGCTTATTTGGGGTTCTCGTGGGCTGGTTCCACGATACCTTGTGGGGTCTGTTGGGCTGGTTCCACGATACCTTGTGGGGTCTGTTGGGCTTCTTGGAGAGGCAGGCCAACTCTCTTCCTCCTGTTACCAGAAGGGCCTAGGAGAGCTCAAAGTTGTACAGTTACCTTATTATAAAATTTGTGCTTTTTAAAAATCTATGGCCATATGGGTAGACCTATTATTACTAGGTTCTTGGAGTCGAATGTTTCAGTTAATAACGAGTAGTGCAAAGCATAATTGATAAGTTTAACTTACCATGCGAATAATTATAGTGAATTTATATCTTGAAAGATGGCTTAAGTTTTTCGTCCTAATGAGGACTAAAATGATCACAATTTCTCGTCATCCAGCCCCAATTTACGACTCGTGTCCCGCCAGACCTGGGCAGCGAGGACCGCACCCTGCGGCGCCTGGGCACCCTCACCGACCTCACCGTGTGCCTCGACCGCCGCAGCGCCTCGGGCAAGATAGAGAATTACCAGGTGTGTGCCACATGGTGGCCCCACAGGTGTGTGCCACATGGTGGCCCCACAAGAGGGCTACACGGTTGCCGTTGCTCTCAAGTCTCTCTCTACATTTTCGAATGGGTCTTCAAACATTCAATGCTCGATATTATATGTTCGCCCAGGCATTGTATAGTGGACAGCCCCAAGGCTTGTGGGGTGCAGGAATTGTTCAGATCTTTCGATATGAGGCCATACGTCATGCCATCATGCCACACATGAGGCCACACGCACACGTCATGCCATCATGCCACACATGAAGCCACACGCACACGTCATGTCATCATGCCACACAACATGGGGAAAAACGCACGTCAGTCACCGACCTCTGCTGAGCCCCAGGGAAGCGTGCCTTGCTCGCTAGTGCACAGTCATCAGGAGTGTGTTGGGATTCCAAAGACAAGTCAGTACATTTGACCAGTTATTGACAAGATGCAACTGCTCCAAGAACAAGCAATGCGCTTATACTGGTA
The DNA here is from genome assembly GCA_014899125.1 of Orchestia grillus. Lineage (NCBI taxonomy): Eukaryota > Metazoa > Arthropoda > Malacostraca > Amphipoda > Talitridae > Orchestia > Orchestia grillus. The sequence continues at coordinate 9,743 of VOMN01037088.1, forward strand.
GCTAATTGTGAATATAAAATTCTAAAGCTAGCAAATAATGCCTTTTTTAATCGTTTCTTTTGCTTTCCTTGAAGACCCTGCAATACGTAAGCGTACTACTGAAAATGCTGTGGTACTTTACAATTGTGCAGGGCTGTAGTAACCTGAAAAATGCTTGTCTAGCTTCCACTCCGGTAAAATTAACTTTTATTATTGTTCATTTTCAAATATGTAATTATGTATGTCACAATTGGTCTATTTAGTGACAAAACCTTATCCATTGTTTGAATCACAAAGTGTTAAGGAACTCAAGTCCTGTTGAGCCACCTTGGACTTTCGATCTTTATCAGTGCATTGCTGCTACCCTTCTAATTTTATATTTATTGTAGAAAATCATAGGAAAGTGTGATGTTAATAAAAAGCATGACCACATTAAACTTTTTGTTGCCAACGCAGTGGGTCCGTGTTCACAAATGTAATTTTATCTCTCGGGCTGTGCTTGCAGGAGCCGTTGCTGTACCGCTGCTCGCTGTCCCTACGCGTGGTGCAGCAATATGGTGCAGCAGGGGGCTCCAGCGTACCCCTCAGCGTCAAGTACCACCTGTACTCCCCCCTGCTGCACTTCTCCCTCTCCGACACTCAGCTGCCCATGTTCGCACGGCTGGTCAGCCTCGCAATCGCACTCTCCAATAGCGACCTTTACATGAAGGAGACGCCTCCCGACGCCGGTGTCAGGAGGAGGCAGCCCAAGAAAGAAGGTCAGCAGCGAGTAGTAGTTGTAATACAAAGGTTACTAGTGCTATTCGATGACAAGGGTCATACCGCATCGAATTCACAAAAGTATTTCACCATTCATAAATTATGCAATGCAAATTTTTACGCATGGCATGAAGTCTAACATAGGTTTCATGGTTTTATGAATAGTGTGTAAATAGTTTTAACACAACGAAAGCAAAAGTTGAGGTTTGGTAATAGTATGGAAGTTAAATTGGTCGTGACTGTGATATTTCCTCCAGCTAATACTCAGAGTGTGAGATACCAATTTGGATTCAACGATTAATTGGCAAAAAATTCCATATTGTCACAACATTATATTATTTTTATTATTTAAATTATGGTAATATATAGAGTTGTGCAATGGGTTAAATACATAGGGGGCAAAATCTAGATTTTTGAGAGAAGGTCGCACAAAACTAGGAAGGATTCCAGGGCTAAAGTGTGAAAGGCTGTCCGTTCAGTTTCCGCCAGCATACACACCAGCAAGGTGTCAGCGCTGTGGACGCTGAGGTGCGGGAAAACGGCACGTCGCGCAGCAACGTGTTTTGGGCACTCAGTTAAAAGATGTTCAACAGTTAGAGGGACGGGACATTGGTTGCAGAAAGGCTGGGGTTGTCTCTCCATAAAGTGGCCGTGGGTTATTCTTCTGCAGCGAGTAGTGCTACATAAATGTAGTTTTTAATCTATTTTAAATTTACTAGAGAATAGGTAACAAATCTTCTATGTTAATGAGACCTCTAGTATGTTTGCTTCTACAATTCATTTGTATAAATTTTTGGCTTAATTTTCCTTGTAGTCGTTTATATTTTCCATCTTTAAGTTTCTTAATTTTTTGGTGTCACGTACGTTCAGTTTTGTGGATGACCACTTCCATAAAGTAATACAATTCAACCAGATTCTGATATTATTCTTTTAAATAAATACATTCCCCAGACGCCGTGACGTCAGGACCCCACAGCACCCCAACCGCCGCGCCGCCGGTCGCAGCCAGTTCCCCCTCAGATGATGGCTCCCCCCTCTCCCCCGACACACCGGGGTCGGAAGGCGATGAGGACTCGTGGTCCTCATGGGCGTGGTCGCTGGGCTCCGCTCTGCTTCCCATCTACTGGGAGGAGGAGGAGGCGGCCGAGGACGGAGACGGGCTCCACAGAACAGAGCAGGAGGCGCGCATGATCTACAAGATGAAGCGAGCTCTCGAGTTTGGACTCTACGTCGAGACCGCCACTTGGGTCTTCAAGGTCTATTTTTTTCCTGCTTCCTTAGCGCTGTTGTCTATTGTTATACTTGTCTTTCTACTCCCCTTTGTCAGTGATGGTTTTGGTTACAGCAACTCCTCGCCAAAGCACGTGTATCATCTCACAAATATGAGAGATATTGCGAGATGCTGAAGAAAAAAGAAAATGAATGAACACATGTTTGAATTGCTACTTTAACTCAATATTTGTATGGTATGCAGGTATCCTTGCTCTAGGTACACTTGTTTCAGACGTGATGGGGGTTCTTACAGCATCAGGTTGTGGCTCATGACTGTAAAATTAGATAGCATTCATAGCTTTCATTAGATGAATGGCTTCACTATTGAAAGCACTCGTTACGTCTGTCCCAGAACGCTCTAAACCTGTTAGTGAATTTGATTGAACGTAAAAAGATGAATATAACCACCATAATCTGCCCCCAATTTTTCATCAGTTGCCTGCAATAACTCGATGGATTTTGAAATTGCCATACTATGTTGGGGCGCTGAGCACTAGTCACGAGTTAATATTGAAGCCTAGTTCTGTCTGTGGAGGTGAAGGAAGCTTCACTCTAACCTTCAGTTACTTGATTTTATCGGTGAACTCTGCAGTTAAGACCCGCTTAGTGTCTCTATTTCGCTCCTCATTAGCTATGTTGGCTTGTTTCCTGCAAGCAGCTGAGGGAAAGAGAGGGCGGGCGGGCTGTGTTGCTTGTCCAGTTGGGGCAGGTTGGTTACATCAGCCCCAGCTTAAGACGAACCAAATTGGAAACAAATGAGCTGACAGTTCTCTACTCAACACGTAAATCTATCGTATGGTGAATTTATTGACGTAACACGAAAATAAATAATTGTTCATGTTTATAATGCTGGTGTTTTTTGCAAGTAAGTGATAAAAAAGTCATCTTTGTCAACGTATCACAGTCTTCCAAAAAAGCCATAGCATTAATAGTTTGTAAAATACACTAATTTAAAAATGGGNCTGTCTGTTTGTAAAATAACGGCATATTCTTTTCTCTCGGCTTAACATTTTATTGGCCATTATTTTGGAAATAAGGCTTCATTTACCATTGTACGAAAACTAGTAGCAGCTTTGTATATTGGCAATAAAACTGCATATAGGTTTTTATAAAAAGATAGCAGCATCCTTATGACAGGGAATATTGTAATGTGTGTAGACTGTAAAGGTTAACAGTTTTTCTCGATACAGGCGACAGAATCGAGCCAGGACGTGGGGTACTACGGCCCTACACGGATGCGCTTCCGCCCGTTCCTGCGAGCTGTGCAGCGCGGCAGCTTTGTGACCGTCAAGCTGCGGGGCGTGTCTGACACCCACGCTGAGCTGGGCGTGGCTGAGGTGAGGTGGGCGTGGCTGAGGTGAGGTGGGCGTGGCTGAGGTGAGGTGGGCGTGG
>VOMN01037091.1:0-18900 GCA_014899125.1 Orchestia grillus
GATTTACTGTACATTTGCCAGAGCGGAAAGAATACTTTTATAATTGATGTCTTCACATTGCCAGCGATAATTTACAGAGCTCAAACTTTCTGGAATAAATTAGCTTTATTAAACTAGTATAAAAATCTTAGTCTTGGGGGAGTACCATCACACGACCAGGTCTGGGCTCCGTTGCATATTGGTAGCGTTGTGGTCTCGTAACCGAAAGGACCTGGGTTCGATACTCGGCTCAGGGAGGCATTTTCACGCGACTGCGGAGTAATTCCCTTGGGAAAGGAAGTTTAAACCACACATTCCTCACATCCCCCGCCACACCAGTAGTTGTAAGGCATTTAAAACCCAACGGTAAAACGTGTTGGTTATTAATAAAATAAAGGTTATTTTTCTAACCACTGAGCTACACAGATCCCCTACCATTAACTAATATAGTTCAAGACGTTCATTTCGAAAACCCCCATTTTATAAATCTGTGAAACTTATTCGTATTATCTTCAGTAAAATTATTTACATAAGGTACATGTACACACGCGAGTTGGATTACAGGTTCAAAATTTTATTGATGTTTCAACGTATTTAACTTGAATTTCAATTTCACGAACGCAACCAAGCTACGTACGTAAAATCCTGACAATGGAAAGTCAGGTAGTCCTCGCTATCCATCGTACTCGTCTCATGAACGATTTCGTTCGCTTAAAATTTTATATCATGGCATTCGAAATAACTCGACTCACGAGGACATATTTCGAAAACATGGAACAAAAAACATGTACATAAATCCAATCGTTCATAAAACAAACCACACACACAAAGGGCCATGAGCCCCAGATCCACACCCCTACCACAACCTGTTGACGGCGCACCCCCTCACCTTGCTCGTTGTTGACGGGGAACTGCCAGATCTTGCCTTGCTCGGTCCATTTCATAAGCTCCTGGTAGTGGGAGTCAGCAGGCCGGGCTGTGCAGAGGCGCAAATCGCGTGCAGCCTGTGCCTCCCACGTCGGCAGGAGGGGGGCAGTAGGGCTGGGTACCGAGGTCTCGTCCATGGGGGGGAAGATGTTCAGCGGCTCAGCTTCAAATAAGCCCAGGCTTACCGAGCTGGAAAAAATTTTACGCGAGGTATTATTATTGTTAATAATGTTGTTAGGGGGTTCATCCCACGCGTAACAACATTTAATAGTTCTACAGTGTTGCAACAGTGAGAATTAGTTTCAATTTAACCATTTGAGGATTACAGGTAAACCTTAGTTCTAATTAAAAATATTCCCTATGGAACAGATCTATTCATATTTTTTGAGCAGGACGACTATCAGTTTTTTTCCTATGATGTCCACCAAGTAATGAAACGATACTTTGAAACAGTCTTACTCAAACGCAAACAACAGAATGGGAAAGGTTTGATCAAGTTTGAACAAGTAGCTACATACGTGTTCAGGATTCGAAGGGTTAAGTTAAGGTCCCTATTTCTGGTTCATTTTTAGCTTGCATGGTCAAGTTGGGGGCTGCATCAGTTATAAGAACAGCTGGGAAATACTACACATCCCCCGAGGGTCGCTAAATCCAAAAATACGTTGAAGGACAATCCTATTCGGTGCATCCCTCTAAGGGGCAAAATAACTTAGTCATTTTTCATTACCGTATGTTTAGGGTTCAAATAGTATGCGCTGAATAGGTAAACGTATGCGTAAAATTCATGTGGCACTGGTATGGGTACATAAAATGTGAGTGACTCAATTGGCACAGCCCGCCACACTGGCGAGCAGTGTCTGGCGAGGGCGAAAAAGTGAAGTGTGACAATAGATGAACAGGAAGGACACCTTTAGCACAAAGTCCTACGGGAACAACCACCTCTTCCGAGAGCGACAGAAAAAAGGAAAAAAACAGATAAGACCCTACCAAACAAGTAAACCAAATCGAAACCGTAGCAGACTCTTGATTTAGATACTAGCGAGTCCACAGCACGTAGCTGAGAATACTAAGTGGAAAACCATTGAAAACACATTTCGTCTGGCAAGTCGCATCACGACCACCTAGGAGGCTAATTTGTCAAAGTTTGCCGACTAGGACAGGCGCTGTTACCCTCCCCTTCAACCACTCATCTCTTCAGCTCGATGAGCCCCAAGTCCCGATTTTACTGCTTTACCAGCTTGTATGTGCTGCATCTTAGGGCTAGGTTATATGTGGAGTAGGTCACATCAATACACCCTTGCCAACATGCTTTTTCAGTTCCATGTCACATGGACTTGCTTGTATGATTTTATTGTCTATGCAGACATGCTTCTCGTACCTTCCCAGTTCCTGAAAACCTCGGTATACTTTTAGCTCACTTCCAACAATACGATTGTACCAGGAATTGGACACTTCCTCTTACTTACGTGTTATTTTCAAAGCACATCAACTCCTACCACAAACTACGCAATGGCGCCTCGAATCTCCACATTTGTTGCTAGGTCAACCAGTATCACCTAAGACTTCGTCATCAACACAAAAATTTCTTTCGTTCTCAGCAACTCAAAATCATAACTTTCTCCACTGATCATACTAATAAACATACAATCGACTGTTACTTACAATATGACAACTTAACACATTTCAATGCTTTACCGTGATAGATTTCTTTAATTTTACCCAGTCAAAATATTCAAAAATACCTCACACCTAGAAAGATTCAAAACACTATCGATTTTTCAGTCACGTATTTGAAAATATGGTTGCTTCCGAATCATTTCAATTGAAAAGAGAGTAACAAATAACAAAATCATCGGTTTATTCAGTAATTGATGCTACAAATGACTTGGCTCAGAGCAGTTAATAACAAATGACCGGTATACCTAGCGAATAAACGCTACAAATGACTTAGCTCAGAGCAGTCAATAACAAATGACCGGTATACTTAGCAGTTAAAATCTACTAATGGCTTAGCTCAGAGCATTTGATAACAAACCACTCTATACTTAGGGATTAAATAGTAACAATGATCAGAATTTGGCTCACGTGTCTAACGAACGATGTGAAGTGTGTCTGCTACGCCGCTTCTCCACAGACAAATCGGACAGCGTGCTCCTGTGAAGGGTACAAAAACACCAAAGCTGATGAGGTGCGGCTAAATCATACATACAATGTCACACACCCAGTCTAATTCTTTCACTACCTCATCTACGTATTCATGAAATAATCGATAAAATGCCTGATAAGACAAAATTATGCATGATTATAGATGTTTCATTGAACAAGTTTGACTGGGCAGTCATGAAGACTGAGTAGAAAAGCAGAATAGTTTCATGTACAATAAAATTGAATTAAAATTTGATCTCATTTATACATCCTTTAAACATTAAAAAAGTAGCTGTAGTAACGTACTCCCGATACATTTCATGCACAAACGAAGCCCAATTACACATTAATCCATTCGATTCGACATTCGTGCCATTGATTCATACACCTACAATGAAATTTCTCGTTTAACAGGGATATAAACAATGATTTTGACTAGGAAAAATAGCACTACCCGGTTATATTTTTTTATACATAATGCAAAGAAACACTCGTGTCTAAGCAGCCATTTTAATCCAAGTTCACAACACATATGGCCAACACCATAATAAACTACTGAGACGTATAGAGACCTTATATCCCTGACACCATCATGCACTAGAGGAAAATGCACCTCTCTGGAGACTCGAAAGAGTTGAGTTATGAACGCCTCCGTTGAGGTCATCTGGCACAGACTTTCCCTAGTAACTTACCCAGTCTCACCACTCGAATCCAACAAAAAGTATTGGCTAAAAGTTGAAAACTGAACCTAGTGAGCGTCAGTTCTTCCTGACGTGAAATTGAAAATACATAGAACAGGAGAAACTGTTCTGGCCATATAACGGCTTCTAAATATGAGATTTTACGAGAAGTTAAAGATTTTACTTTGTCAAGTTCAAAATATGTCTCCTATAGAATTGTTTTGCACGAGCAAGTAATTTCAAGCAAGTTAATTTGAATTAGACTTCGTGGCTTTTGCGTTTATTTTCTGACAAATTACATGAAACATCATTTTCCAGTGCATGATGATCATGAATGAAGTCTCCTCAACTAAACACATGGTTAAATTATGATCATCAGTACTAAGCCATGCATTTAAAAGACAATAAATTTCTCACAGAGAGAGAGAGGCGTTGTTCACTTTACTAGTTAACTCAACAAAACCGTACTTGAGTTTATCCAAAGCTTCAGGTGAAGATGACGCTTCAGGATTTGGTGGCCGAGTTTCAGCAGATCGGACGCGTTCCAAACTCTCCAGCAGTTCCTTCTGAGTCGTCTCACCACCACCCACCTCCTCCGCTACGGACTCAACAGCCTTCGCCATTTTCAATCCTGCCATCGATATGAAATGATGACTAGTAAAGAAATTTTCCCCCGTGAAAAAGATGGCGGCACTGTCTCAGTACGACTTGAAGATCCGGTAGCCAAATCGTCAATTAAGAGCTGACTTTCATCTGATGATGTGCGGCCACTACATAGTCGACAGGTTCGACAATAGGGTGGGATCCCCCTCATTCAAATATTCAATATTACTTTAAACAGGAAGAAAAATTTACCAATATTACCGTACAACAAAAGCTGCTTAACCCTTCATTGTCCAGTGAGATCCTTTTGGACCTTTAATTTTTTATAATAATGTAGTTTTTGATGGGCTTCTTGTTTGGAATCCTGCACACATTTTTTAACAGAGTGAGCCACAAAAAAGTGTCGAGATTTTTAAATACTTATTACTCAGTCAGTATTTTTTGTAGAGGGGATAGTTTTATCTCAAACATTAGTTTGTTTCACAAGAATAGTAAAGGCACAGTTACATAAAAATAAGGGTAATTTTTTGCCAATTGTGTAAGTGGACTGTTACATGTGTCAGCACCAAGTTTATTTTCTAAAATTACACTGATTATTAGGAATAAAAAGAAATTATATTAGGAATTCTCAATTTAAATATTCAATAATACTAATGAAACAAGTTTTCATTTCAGCCCATATTCATGTTTCTTTTCCAACCAATAGCCACTCTTATTTTCAGACCATTTTTGACATTAAACTCTCATTTCTTGCATGGATTTTTGAATTATTGCTGGGTCGTTTCTCAGTATGTTCACATTTCTGATGATACAATCGCATAAATCTTGCTAGTGCATTGGAGGTTTTGAGTAAAATTTATTTTTAAATTGACCCACAGAAAAAATCGCATGGAATCAGATCGAGACTACACGGTGACCATTCCACCATATGCCCAACTCCAATGAAACGCTCTCCTAATACTGTGTTTAAAGGGTTCTATATGCCAATAGTTCTCTGACATGGAGCTCTGTCTTGCATCCACACACTCTCTTGAACCAGAGATTCAACAGAGGTAAAATTAAATTCAATTTGTTAAATGATTAAAAATTGAACAATACGAGTTATCTCGCACAATGGGCAAAAAAACACTTTTTGAGTAACTGCACCTAAATTATTCCCGTGAACCGAAAACCATTTCAACTGATACAAGTGGGCAAATTAATGTTTAAAATGTGACCAGTCCGAGGTATATAGTCAATACATACTTAAAAACGAATAAGTATTTGAAAATATGGACACTTTTCTGTGCCTCACCCTATATAAAGTGAAACGAATATTACCTCACGGAAATTGACCTAAATATTAGAGGTCTTTCAGAGCCCTATAGTCTATTGTGTTATTTCAACTCTAGCTATCCCTAGAAGGGTTCAAGTGATGTGGTAGTAAGACTTAAAAGCACAATTATACATTCCTCCCAGCTTACATGAACTAAATTACCCAGAAGTTGAACAGAGCAGCACATCACTGAAAATTATGCACAACACCTTCTTGATAAGCATGGTCAACTAATCTCTTATAACACGAGATCATAGAAAACATTCTCTTGACTACATAGTATCACAAGGCAGTCATTAGAATACATACAAGCGATTAAAATTTGTTGTTCAATTTTCCAAACGCTGTAAGGTTTCGAATTCCTGACGCCTAACTAATGCACTCACAGCCAGTCGCAAGTGAAGGTCCCCCTAAGCCTGGTGATGGCCAGATGCAAATAACTCTGAAGGAAAATTGATTAAATTTTCAATCTTCTAAAGAAAAATATGATGGACAAGAGAAGACAATTCAAATATTCCATATCAGTATGAAAAAAATATTAAAATCGCACCCCAGTCGTTTATTTGGCACTTTGAGCCTAGGACTAAAAAATTAGAAAGAACCAAAGCATGCACATGCTTTTCGAGTCGTACTGCGGCTTGCCTGGAGCTGCCACCAATACAGTGCAACTTTTACTCAAAATTGGTAGGTGAGTGTGAAAGGAAACCCAAAATTGACTTCAGTTCATACTATTTTCAATGAAGATAATAAAAACTTCACTATTTCTTGACACATTCCAGGTTTTAGGCCACAAGTGAACATATTCAGTAAGGCTTCTTTCAAGTGGGCTCGATACCATACGACTTCAAAATGATTAAAATGATGGTATTGTAATTAGGATATATCATCAGAACTCTAAGGTTTAGATTTTAGGTAAAAAATGACAGGCATCCATTGGTGCCAACTTTTTTTGTCAGGTAATCCACCGAACGAATAAGGCCCTCCATTTATAATGACACAATTTCTGAAGAACCATTATTACAATATTAAATTTTCCCCACTGAGAATCAGAGTCAGAATACAGAATGAGTTATGGAATGAAATCTTTCAATTTTCCAGTAGATAACAAACACAAATGAAGAACATACAGTACGCACACCGAAATAAAAAATAATAAAATAAAATAATGAATAAAATAAAAAATTCACATCACAAAACAACTAACAACAATAACAGTAAAAAACTCTGAAGCTTCATACAGTACACATCACGATACAAATGTGGCTTACCAACAGTTTGAAATTGTTTCTTGAGCGCCTGTTTGGACGCCGGGAGCGGCGGAGGTTTCCGTATCTGGCGCATTTGATGGCTAGCCAACTTCAGCTCCCCCTTGCCATCCTCACTGACGCGGCCCTGGAATGAGCCAGACACGTTCGGCGTTAGGTTACAATAGACTGGGCTCTGAGCTTATGGAAATCCCGTGAATTATGAGATCTATCGTGAGCAGCACTTGTAGTATGGCATTGTAATAAATATGTCATTTTAACAAGTTAGAAATTGTAATATAGAAGGGTTTTTGGAATAGATACATCCAAATAACCTCTGTATAGGTAAATTTGTGCTTCAAAATACAGAAGATTTTAATTATGCACTTATTCGAGTATATAAAAACATCACAGGAGTTCACATGAGTTGGGATATTCTGAACTCACCTGGACTTTTAGAGTAGAAAGTAGGCTAGAGAGCTTCGACTTCACTTCCTTCTGTGAAGCTATTTTCTTGCCTTTTACAGAACCCTCAATTTGCTCGCTTTTTTCACCTGAAAAAGAGCAAAGCTCATGAAATTCTCATTGCCACTTACTTTATTCTCAATGATAACTAGTTAACTACTACAGAGAGAAAAGGGAAATAGTTCAAAAATATGAGGAAGAATAGATAATATCAGAAAAAACGGCAATTAACATAAAAAAAGCGAGTAGAGAAGCATAAGAAAAATTGAAATACACTTACAGTTCAAACCTAAGTACTCTATTTTATTTACTCTGTGATTAGCAGAATATCCAAAATTTATAACTGAGAAAAATTATCAGAAGACTAACTACTTCCTGAAGAACTGTTTATAGTATCATTTCTTTTCTGCCCTGAATTTCATTGAACCGTAAGGGATGTTGAATTGGACTTGACATTTGAGTAACAAGCTCTGAAACGAGCAAATAAACCTTGTTGCATGCGATTACTTCATATCATTGGATAATACATAGGACCATGCATGTACACAGATTCAAAACTGAGTTTTTACCACTGAGTTACAGAAAATGTGTTTTTACCGCATCAGAGATGTAGAACGGAAAACAATTGAGGCTGTATCAAGAAAATGGGCTGACAGTGGTAAAAAAAAACCATCACTTCATTTTATCAGTATAAATTCACACATTTCTTAACATTTTCTTCATCACTCTCAATGAAATCAATAAAATAAAGAGAAAAGGAAACCAATATGCAACAGAAAATTAAAAAAATCACAATCATGACATCCTTTTCTAGTAAAACAGCTGTTTATTAGCTACATCTTGTTATTGTAACTGCAATCAACTTACTGATCTAGATCTTTACATGTTAAAAAAACAATCTGATGACGTGGTGCTACATGGATTGGCTTTTTAAGTTTCACTAATAGCAAAGAAGAAAAAGAAGAAGCTGTGTATTACAACATTACAATCCAATCCAGTTCCTGTTTTAGGAAATGCATCCTAGATACTTGAGATGGAAGATCAACCTTTTTCATTATCCAGATCACAATTGTTCTCATTTAATATTCCGATTCTTTGCAATGGAAACTAGATAGAGAAATGCACTCATATTACGATATAGAGCACAATTATTAATTGCTAGATCATTTAGCTTTTTGTTAAAAAACAGACTGGAGAAGGTAACTAAAAGACAATTATTATTAAAAATTACAACTTATAAAAATGTACTATTATGAAATTTTATTAACACTATTATGTTGACTTACAAACATGCTATTTATGTTCAGAAAAGTTTTTATTTGTTTCATTTATAACAGGAGGCAGTTTTTTAAGCCGAAAATTAAACCTCAATCTAGTTTCATATCATTGGCTTCAACATTGAAGGCCAGAAGACAAACGAACATCCCAGGAAACATAGAGGCAGCATTCAGGTACACATTGCAATGAGCTCTAACAAAAAGTCTCTGAGCTTTTCCTTCGTATACATCTTACATTTTCCACACACTTAAATTCTCTTTTACAGTTCCCAAACTTCCTCATGAAAGACAGATATATTTGTGAACCATTCATTGGCCATATGATACAATGTATGTTTAATAATGTAACTCATAAATACAACATTGAAATATCAAAAAGCCACAAATTTTGCTTCACTGCATAAGGTCAGGCAATAAATACCTACATCCTGAGAAGCAAGCATCTAGAACAAATTAATAATAGCAGTACTAGATATGAAGTAGTACAAATTCATATGGACTAAACTCAAGAAAGTACACACCATTGATGAGAGTAACCAGGTACAGACCCAACCTTAAACTGAAACACATTTGAGGTGATAAATATCATTTAGACCAGTCTGATTTCAGAAAATCATCATCTATGAATGTCATCTGTGAAAAAATATACAAGAAAAAACATAAAAAATGACACTGGAACCTTACAAGATTATTTTATGTTTCTAAAAGAAGATGACAGAAGAACAAGAAATAAAATTAAAAACTGAGTTCTAAGTATTAAAAATAAGGACACACATTTTGTGCTGGTGCATCAAGCAAGATACAGTGGGATTGAAGTCAGGTCCGAATTAAGGTAGGTCTATTTTTGAGTATATGCCAGGATTCAAGAATTTTTAGACCTGCTGAGTTATTGGCTGAATCTATGATTAAAAAATGATCAAGTTTAAATCGGTTATTCAAATTATTACTATATATCCTAGGATTTCAATGAGGGTTTTTCTGTAACGGTCTACTTCTTCTACCAATGCATGAGCCACTGCAGGCTACACAAGTAAATTTGTAAATAATGTTGGAGCGCACACCTGAAGGTAGGTAGCCCTTGTATTCAAAAATGTTTCTAATTTTAAGAGAGTTTTTGGACTGAACCTAAAATCTATTGGGGGTAATGAATAGAAAGAAAGTTTTTAAAGATTGCACATGATTTGTAAACTATCACCTAAGAATAGCAACAAAATGAAAACTTTTTCTTTAGCAATTTTCCCATCTCAAACATTGATTATTTCCGGAAACTTAGATTAAAACTGAGCAATTAATAACTGGAAGCTTTGCATCCTCTTCCCATAAAGAATATTAAAAAAAATTCAAATTTAAACTTGATTGGAATAGATTATTAGTTAGTTTACAGCTCCCTAGCCACATGGAAATAATGGCATGCAATACCGAGAGAGTAAAAAATAGGGGACTTAAGAAAAAAATTGAAATCTACACACAGATGCGTTTCCACACAGGATTCCCTACACATGAAAACAGTAAATTAGAAAGAAGAGGAAGGAAAAATGAGGAAAAATCAGTAAAGATGACCTGAAACTGAAAAGTAATAAAGTGGACAAATAAGATAGAAATCTTGAAGTCTTAGCTAGAGCTGAGGTAAACTAACAGTGCATCCCTGAGGATGCCAGAACCCATAGTGCAGGGTAGATAAACTTAACTCAACCCTATTGCCTATGGCCTGTCCTATAAATTTTGAGGATGAAAAATCCAGAAAAATTAACATATAGGTATACAAAAAATTACATTAACCTAATACAGATCCAATAATCTAACAAGTGCTTCAAAACTCATTAAGAACTGTACTTGTACCTAGAGCTTGGACAAAATATTTATAATGTGTTTGCTGTGCATACTTCCTTCAAGTCATGTACTTTAAGAAAATATATCTCAGGTCAATTTGCAGCAACATGCTTTCAGATAAACATACAACAAAAACATCTGTGTTGCATTCCTGAAGAAGAAAGCCCAATGCAGTCAAACTATTGCTGATATCAATCAAATTGAGGCTTCCAATTTATTTGGAATGATGAATTTCATAACACCTAAAATTATTAATTAATGAGTGAACCAAGTCTCTAGCCTATGAATACAATACTGAGCCCTGGCTTAGAATTACTACTTTATATTCTAGATATTCTAGCTAGCTATCCTTTAAGATATTCTAGCTTGGAAGGAGCAAAAAGATAGCTCATATGTAGTACTATATGTCAATAGGAATTGTGCATATTCTGTACCACATTGCAGCCATGAATTGTACAAGTAATAACAAAGTCGAGCTACAAAAAGTACTAGAATTTGTGAATACCTGCTTACAATTACAAACCCTTCTCTGAAAACTGCTCAGGAGGTCCATCAGATGTCCCTTTATTGCCATCATTACTGCTGCAGCTTCTGCTGCTGAAACTCCAGGGTACGACTCTGTAGGCCTCACAGCTCCATCTGACAGAAAAATGGGCATTGAAAATATGCTACCTTTTCAACCCAGTACACACAACAGCTAATGGAGAATTCTAATCCTTAAATTTGCCAATTTAACACATCAAAACTATCCCAATATGAATTTTGACATACCTAATACATTCATTTCTGACACTCAGGAATAATGAATACAATTATTTTCATTTATCTTGTAAGAATTAATTGACACATTGAAGAAGAATAATTCCCTACAATCAATAATTGTAAATTTTGACAGTGCTACAAAATACATATGGTACCTTAAAATAAATTTCCTGCTACAACAGCTAAATAATTTGGCAATAATTATTTTAAATCAATCTGATGAGTTATAACAGAGCTGAGCCCACTTTAACAACTCAACCCAATTAAGATAGATGGTAGGATAGGAATAATTAACCCAGTAGATAAAAAATTATTAAAGAATACAGATAATTTAATGGATCATCATTTATCATTGTATTTTTTAACATACAAGAAATTGTAATTGAAATTCTTGATGAAATATTCAATGCCCTTCCAATTTGGAGTCAAGTAAAATTAGAAAAAACATAGGATATTATACTCAGATGCTCATATTGCATTTCATGATGGATGGTCAAAACAAACAGACATACATACTCAGAGATTTGTCCCAGACTTTATTCATAAAATTTTACAAAAGGCAGGAGAAAAGTATAAAAACTTACACTTCATGATATAATGTAGATATTTATCAACAAACATTAAGGAATATCAAGAAAAACATAGGCTTTATGTATTAACTATTTTCAGAACTCTATATCATGGTGAAAGCTATTTTGATTAATATTTACTTCCCTGGGGCCAACTGGACAGAGCATTGTGTTCATTGTACAACCATTACTTTAGTGTCATTAGAAAGAAATTATTTTTTTTGAGTGAGGCAAATCTATTTTTGAAACATTCTGATGGATAACGAAGCTATTTAAAAAAATATTCAAACCCATCCTGTACTAATATTTCCAAATTTTTTACAAAGTGTACAGAAACTAGCATCACATTTTTACATCTTTTCATCATGGTGCATTGTCTCAAATGAATAAAACAAACCTTTCCTAACATGATATAGCCCTTACATAACTTTAACTTTACCCAAATATAACTTTAACCCTAATGTATCCTAAAGGAAGCACAGGAGTGCATGACAGAATGTACAAAATAAAACTAATTTTTAATCATTTTATCTTATAAACATTTTGAAAATAGGTTTCCATCATTTAGAAAAAGAAATCCTATCCAATGATACCAAAATGAAAGCTGTACAATGTATAGTACTCTCTAAGCAGTTATCTGCAGTGAAGTAAATATTAACTATTATTACATTATTAATATTTTATTTTTAAAATTCATTTATCTCAATTAATAAAGCAATAGTTATTAGAGCAATATATACATGAGAACATAAAATATTTTGATATATTAGATATAATCATAGAATTTGGAAGTATATATATTGCAAGTCAATGATGTTTATTAAAACTTTTTTAGAGACATAATAACATTGCATATAATTAGTATTTTCCTTATTAGTATGATTTATTTTTTCTATCTGTGTAGAACAGTTTATAGATATGCATGTGCTTAGCTCAAAATTTTGTTTCTAGACATCTAGATAATTTACTCTGTACATCATTGCAAAAGCTAGGATAATAAATTAATAAAAATCTAGTTGATGTTTTCAGCAATTCATCTCCCAAAAATTCAGGTTAGCTGTATGTTTAAAGACAGAATTATCTTATTAAGTTAAGTCTCTAATCCAATACCAGGCCAAGTGAATTAAATCAAGCTTACATTCAGAACATTTTATTTTATTATTCTGTTTAGACTAATAACTTAGCCTCTCAAAACACTGCAATTATATCTTAAAGTTGCTTTAGAATGCATAGTCTGCAGATGTTGAACTTGTAAATTTAATGCTCAGAAGTTCACTGCTAACAAATTAACAACTAAACCAATTTTTGGTAACACATGTGATAACTTGCACTACTTTAATTTTACTTTGAAATTTGGAATGGCTAATTTTATTAGTTAATTAATGGGTAAAGACAAAAAATTTTCATAAGACACCTTAAACAACATGTCTCCATCAGTCTTACACCGGATATCTTTGAATACTTCTCTGATTTTCATGTGCTCACAATTTTTCTGCCCTACCTCAAGCAATATTTTGTGGCACATTTACAAATGTACGAAAATTATTTCCTCCAAACAAAATTCAGTAACTAGTAATTTAGTGTCTCAACTTCAAAAGAGAATAATGTCGGGAGATCAACAAACTTTAATAACGAAGAGATACATAAGCGCTAAATTGTACGAAATCATAGAAACGGCATTTACAAGTACAAAAAACTACCTCAATCCTGGAAATTTTCTAAGCATTTCAGATGGTCAATGAAGACAGTCGCTTTAGATAACGTGGATGAATTAACCCAATGTTAGCAATAGCCGGGTTTTGACTTCAACCGACCGATCAACAATAACAAACGTCTTTCAGCATGGGAAGAACAAAAGCATCACGATATGCTATATTATATGACTTAGGCCAAGGAATATTCGCGAATAATTTTCCATAGCCTTTCTTAGATAGAAATTGTAAGCAATTAGGAAACAATGATGCAAACACTTTACTTTTATTACAAATAAACTTTGTTAAAGAACTATGTTCAATCCTCAGTTGTACATGAAATTTCCAAATGAACCACTCAGGATAATGATAAATAGTAAAACTCGATTTTGAGGAAATATTTTCACCAAATATTATCTAAGCTGTTCCTTTTTGTTCAATTTTACCTATTTTGTAGAAAATTTTCTAGCCTCTCACTATGGTGAACGATATTTTCATCTTATCTTGAAATTTTTTGCACCAAGGCTTGGCAGAAGAGTGTGTGTCATTCTTGTATTAACGTGCTGCTCGTTTACAACTATCCGGCAAAATGATGGGCGGTGGAAGACCAGTTATTGTGCTTAGTAAGTATTATGTGACCTATATTGTTGTTTTAATGGAGATTTTAAACGCTTTTGAATTGTTTCTTACCGTTGCACTATGTTTCAGATCAAAATACGAAGCGGGAGAGCGGGCGCAAAGTCCAGGTGCAGAACATCAATGCTGGCAAGGTGGGGAAAATCAACACGCGATGAGTCATATTTAATTTGTAAATATGTCTTTTATAAATTGATAGGATAATTGTTACGATTTTTACATATTTTACACTAAGGTATAGAATTACAAAATTTATTTTTAAACCGAATGAGTACTTTTTAACTGCTGTTTTATTGTATGCGCTAGTTCTAAATAAAAATTCTGTTATGAATGTGAAGTACAAGTTTAGGTTCTCATATATATGCTTTAAATATGCTGGATAATGCCTGGTTATTTAGATATTTAGCTAACTCTAAATTAGGTGCATTTACTTGTGTAAAACCAGATTTATATCTGTGGAACCTTTGTTTGGTTATTTCCCTTCTCAAATAGGACTCGTGAAAGCCAAATCTGTACATTCTACAATAAGTTGTACATTCAAAAACAGGTAAGCTAATTCAAAATACAATCAGAAATTAGACTGCCTAAACCTGAGTTATTAGAGTATGGTTTATAAGCATTGAGGTACAGCTGACCATTAAATGTGCAATGACAACCAAAATTGAGAAATAAATAGGAAAATTATGATATTTCTTTAGTTTGTGTAGAAAATGCTCAAAAATTATATAATCTTTACTCTTAAACATTTTGCACAATTTCTAATTGTATGAATTGAATAAAGAAAGTTTTAAGATATATATGTTTTTAAATTGTTCAAAGTTAAGGGAAAAATTACACATTGTACAAATTATAAAGATGTGTAGTAATAGTTTATTATCTAGTGTTTAGTATGTAGAACTTTCTTTTCAATATCTCCTGTTTTTTTTCAGCAGATTTCACAAACATTTGACACTCAGTAACAGTAGGTTTTGCCCATTCTTCCTGTAATTTAAGCCACAAATCTTGAACCTTTGATAGATTTTGGTCCTTAACTTTCTGTCCATAAATTTTTAATAGGTTTTCTATAGGGTTTATACCTGGATTTTAAGCAGGCCCATCCATGGCCTAGATGTTTTGCTCCTTGAGATAGTATAATACAAGCTTGGCCTTATGGCAAGGTGTATTATCCTGCATAATTACAGGCTTATCAATACTGCCATTTTGTAACTGGAACAAGGTTTTCCAAAAAGTTGTATCTATCTAAGTATTAACTCTTGTATTTAAGTTCACAATGGGTGATGTATCTTACTTAGAAATTATTTCAAAGACCATAATGCTGCCTCTTCCAATCCACCAAATTTAACAGTCTTCTTGATGCAGTTTCTATTCAAAGATTAGCTTTTTTGCCTTCTTACATACATAGCTTGCCATCTCTTGCAAAAACATTCAACTTTGAATTGTCACCAAAGAAAACTTTGCACCAGCCATTTGCTGACCAAAACACATGTGTTTGTGATGAATACCAATCTTGCTGCTTTGTTTTTGTTATTAAGTTTTTTCTTCTGAGGAATCTGATCAAAAAGCCCTATTAAATTTAAACATTTAGAGACAGTTAGCCTGAAAACCTTGATTTCATCTTTAACTTGTTTTGATATCTCGCCTGCAGTTTAACAGTGATTTTTCAACAAAATACATTGCTACATTCTGTCCTCTTTTGGTGTAGTCTTCTGAGGCCATTCAGGGGTCTTCCCACAATTGGTGCTACCAGTGTTATTATATTAGTTAAAATTTTGCTGATGACACTTTTCAAATGGTTTACCTTAACTGCAAGTTGTTCAGTCATGTGATTATCCTTCTTTGGCTTCACAATTTCAAATTTAGTGGAAATATCTGTCTTAACTTGTTTAGGCATGATTAGTGAACTGCAGCAATTATAAACAACCATTACATTCTTAACTAGAATGTAATGGTTGAAAACTAGATCAGTAAAGATTAATATGCATTTCTTATAATTTGTTCCTTAATTTTTGATACTTCAAAACAATACATACTCCAAAATCTCCTTTGTTTTCATACAACTTGAAAATATCCAAAATCTTGATAATAAAGATTGTTTATCATCAGTGAATATTTAGTATACCAACTACAGAAATATTATAGTTTTCCTTACTATACTTTAATTTCAGATGCCACTGTATGTACCCTACTGCAGCTCTGTTATTTGCAGGTGCCATTTTATGCCAGAACAAGTTTAAGTGAGGGTTTTTGTTTAGAAAACTGCTGTAACTTATGTTCATGCAACTTCTCAGGAAAGGGTGAAGTTTTTATTCATGTAAAGATTGTCTTGGCCTAAAGAGTGTATTTCTCTTTGTTAAAATTTACTTTACTTTAGCCAACTGCACAAAGCATCCTACATATCATACAAACTATATTTTGGTGTCATTGGATAGGCTTTTTTGCTGAGTTGAAAAACCTATTTTTGAAGGGTTTTAGATAATTGAAAAAGTTATATTTATTCATTGAAAGATATTCAAGCCCTCATCTTTCTGTGTTTTTGCACTTCATCATAATTATGTCAAGTTAGGTTTTGTTAGGTTTAGATGGAATATTTTAGTTAATTAGCAACTGAGCATAGGAAGGCCAAATTTTCTTATTCTGTGAAGGAATTTTTTGTTATCTTGAAATGCAGGGATGCATTAGTTCTTTCATCTAAATTGAATTGGATTCTTTGAGTGACTATTAAAATTTACTTCTCTCACTTGATTGAGCAATGAAATTAAGCATCTAAATGTTGTAATTTTTACAATACCCTGTTTGAGTCACCATTACGATAAGACTCATTATGGGGCACTTAAATTCTTGTTAAAAAGTACAATACTCCTGCAGGTAAAAGCATACTAGGTATGAATAGAATTATTTACTAGAGCTTTCGAGCCATCTAGCGCTCATCCGCAGTAAAAGTTTATAAAATCCATAGTAGAAATGATTAATTTCCATTACCAAAATCCTTTATTTCCATTATTTTTCAGATTTCTGCTAAAGGTGATCACCAGATGCCTCGAAAGCTCGAGTTATTTATTTTATTTGAAACTAGTATGGCTTTACCTGTGATAGTCTTACTTTTTGATGAGTTGTCAATAGGAAAATTTTGCGAGTGTCTCTTTGTGCACATGCCAAGTTTTCTGTTTCTAATTTTATCCCTGATACAGATGATAACTGATGGACCTGCCTTGAATTTTCTGTTTCTCATTTTTCTTTCCATTACAGATGATAGCTGACGTGATCAGGACTTGCCTAGGTCCTCGATCTATGCTAAAGATGCTCATGGACCCAATGGGAGGCATAGTGATGACTAATGATGGCAACGCCATCCTCAGGGAGATCACCGTCCAGCATCCTGCTGCCAAACACATGATCGAAATTGCACGCACTCAAGACGAGGAGGTGAGTGGGATTATATAAATATGCCATTGCCGCTAGATAAAATTAGAGAAGAGGAGGTGAGTGGAGGTTTCCATTGCCGCTGTATAAAATTAGAGAGCCAGCACTCAGTTATTTGTGCAACACTCGTGACCGAGATGGGCGCTGCTTTCAATTTGCTGTTGCATGCGTTAAAAAGTGGTCAATTTGTAATTTGTGTACAATTGAGATGGGAAAGATTGCGTTCAATTTACCGTTACATAAAATTATAAAGTTATCTGTTTGTAATTTGTGTGCACTCAAGATATAGAGATGAACGTTGCTCCTAAGTTGCATTTAGATGAAGTTGAAAAGTTATCTGTTTTTTATTTGTATAAACTCAAGATGGATATATAGATGAGCATTACTTTCAATTACCCCTATAAAATTGAGAGGTGAGCTTTTTCAATTTGTGAATACATGAGTTGAGCTTTGCTTTTTGTGGGTTTCTGCATGGAGCATTCAATTCATTGCTCAGTTTTCATTTCATTTAGTCACGATAGATAGAATTTGGTCTGGGTGGTGGAAACCCAATTTTTAAAGATTTAGAATAAAAGAAAAGTTATATTGAAAGGTATTCAAACCTGTTCTCGTACCAATACAGTGTAATTACGCAACCTGGACGGAAGGTAGGACCATATTTTTACGAGTCACGAATACCGCTGTATCCAGGCTATTTTATTTCTAATTCACAAAACTAATCTACCTTAACTTGACCTTGCATAACGTAATCAAGAGGAAATGCAGAAGACTGGGAAGTTCAGTGTTTAAAAATTTTTCAGTATGACTTTTGCTTTACTGCGAACTCTCGAAATGAGGATTTCCGCCGCTCATGAAAGTTATATTGAGATGCCAAAATGCAGAGTGTGCGATGTATGTTCCTGTGGAGAAACGCACAGTAAAGTAGACCTTAACCAATACTCGAAATATTGCGGTGGCATTGCTCTTAGCTGTGCATTGTATAAAATTAAAAAGAAAGGAGCCATTTGTAATTTGTGTGCAAGCAAGATGCAGAGGTGAGCATTGATTTCAATTTGCCGTTAAGTGAAGTTAGATGGTGAGTTGTTTCCTATTTATATGCATGACGATAAAATGAGGTCTCTTCAAATTCATAATTGTTTGCTATGCTGAGATCAGTCGTTAGAATACTAGTCACATGCTTTATTTAAAAGTGAAGTTCCTTGGAACGTGAGAGTATCTGTGTGGAAGATGAGAGCTTAATTTGGGGTTGAGTAGGCACTAAAAAGATAAGAAAAGGTTTAATGCACTTTCATGTGTTGGAACTGATGAATGAATTAACAAAATATGGTTAGTCTTATGCCACACGAGATGAAAAATC
>VOMN01037092.1:0-28553 GCA_014899125.1 Orchestia grillus
TTTTTTAAAGGTCCTCCCGATAATACGTAAGCACCGATATTCCTACCTGCAGACTGACTTGTTTTGATGCTTCTATCGGAAAAGCTATTATTTTCGACCAACATTATAACGAGCCACATCTCCGCCTCACGATGTGCGAGGAGGGTGCGAGTTCTTTGTCGCAGTCATAGTCACTCCTCGATCTCTCTCAGTGTTCCTGCTGCAATAAAGTTGATGAAAGTTTTTGCATGAATTATTTTCGTGTGCTAGCTATACATCAATCAAAGTGCACAAAGCACTCATTTAAGGAAAATAAAGAACGGTCACCACCGTAGCAGAGGGTCAATAAATCGACTGAAAATTCGGGACATGGTCAAGCACACACATGTTGTCTAGTTTATAATTACTGAATTCTCCGCGTGGATTGCACTTAAATTTGGTTCAAGTTTGTTAGAAATAAAGCCTAACTTCCGTACCTCTCACAGAAAACTTTGAGAGAAATATTTGCACAATAAATTGAGCGTGATTTAACCCACTTTGAATAATTGTTTGAGTTTCAAAATATTAACTAATCGTAGTCAAAGTCATTACAAAATTAGTTTGCAAATTTTAGGGTAAGCAACAATGAAAAGTTTTTGACAGTACTTTGAAAACAGGTTCTTTTTAGCTTCTCCGACCTGGAGAACGATGAAAAATATAAGTGCAAAAATTGACGTCACGTTGTGCAGGTAAATTTTGAGCCAGGATATGAGTTCATAATCAAAGAGAAATAAACTTAAACCCGTAACTCGATACATGCATTCGTATACAACACGCATTTTGTATGCAATACGCACATACGATATGTATACACCAGGAGATTCCCCCCAGTCGTAGAATAAGTAATAAAAATAGACAAAAACTCTTCATTGAAAATAATGTGTACCAGAGTAAAACAATACTTTAGTGAATGCATGAACTTACTGTCAATCTGAATAACAGAATCATGTTCGTATAACCTGAATTAATTAATCAAAGACATATGATACCCAGTCATACAGCCACGTTACTATCGACGATGAGAACCCTTCATGTGAAGCGTTTTGTTTCGATGTTTCGATGAGATACTGGGAAAAATTTGAACATTTTCACAATGTGGGAACGATGCATCATGCATCTTTCAATGTATCTGACGTAAAAATTTGCCTGTGAGCAATGAATTTCCCAATTTACTGATACTAGTTTTAAATTAGTTCAAAATAAGACTACTACTTTTCATTATATCCGCTTAGAAGGAATAGGATAGGCTTTAGGGTTTGGTTAGTTAGGTTTGCCTATCTAATCATTGCTATGGGACTGACGACCCCACCAGGGCTCTGTTAGGTTACCTCGGCGGTAAATAGGCCTTTGGGAATTCTGTCTTTCACGCTTACTTTATTCCCCTCAATCTTCACATTTTCTTCGCCACATCATCTTTTTTCGCCCTTTTTATTATTAACTTGCTGTTTCTGTACGAAGAGGATCCTGTGTGGAAACATACGTTCTGTTCTGATTCCCAGTTGTCTGCAGTCTATACAAAATGGTCCGTTCTCTCACATGTCGAAGTTCCTGAGGCACTGTAATCTATTCCATTACTACTTGAAATATATAAGTATATCCCACTATATAATAATAGCCCAGTGTTAATTGCTAGGTTGTTTGGGGAGTCCTTCCGTCCATCCGTTGGTCTCTCTGTCACACTCTTCAGGATTTAGGTAGGAGAAAACTCCCATGTTTGCATTCCTAAACTAATAGCGAGACCGTCAGATAAGGCATTTTGTATCAGTAATACTGGAAATAATAATAGTTTATGTGAGGGTCACAGTAAATAAGAGAGCACTTTAGGAAATTAACATAATTTGATCATTCCCATGGAGCTTTTTTTGAAAGAATTTAGACCGCTAAACAAACTAACGAATCCTTGATCCATTTAGCAAATCTTTCTGGTCCTTCAAAGAATGCCACGCGACATTCTGAGATCCAACAGTCCAACTTAGTAAAGTCTTCATTTGAAAACATAGCACACCGCACCGCAATGTTTAGATTTGCTTTCAATTCTTTAAGAAATAACATCTGAGCCGGTGGAGATCGTGCATTTTTTTGTGGGGATATTGCGGATAGGTTTCCTTGTCAAAGGGGACACTGAAGAAATTCTCTAAACTTTGTGTACTCATTTCTATCAAGTTTGTATTGCCTCATTAGCAAAGTAAACAACACAACATTTTATTCAAGGCGTTGGTTTTGACGTACGTCATAGCGAGGTTAGGTTTGAATTCGTAGACGCTTACTTGCATTGAAGTCAGACATGTTTCCTTCATGTTCGCTCTCTCTCTCTTCACTCAGACCATTGATTTTAGTTATTCTTATATTCAAATATGAGGGGTCTCTTTAAACGTAAGGAATAAATGAGTGTCGACTTACGAGTAAATCATTAAATAACTATGGAATTAATTATTGCATCGGTTTAACTGTGGGCTAAATCTCACAGAATTTCTTAGGACTTTCTATGCTATACTCGTTCCAACATTACAAATAATGCGTATAAACTGTATTTAATTATTTGTTCTGTTACGTAAGTGCTTTTTATAAAACTTCTCATCCGCACGAAATCATGTCACCCATGTTAAATAGAAACTCTCCGAAATTTCTAGAGCACACACCATTCTTTTATTCGCATCGAGGACCACTAGGTAAACAACAGACTTTCGACGCCATGGGAGATGGATACACACCTGACAAAATATTAGCAGGTAGGAATATCATTGGGAACCTGCAGGCGGGAGGGGTGGCGAGCAATGCAGTAGTCGGGGAGGGGAAGGGAGGTGCACGCGTCGCCATTGTGTCTTGTTTTGTCCAGCGCGGTGCCCGCTAGTGGGTGTTGCCGAGCCTTTGTTTTGCGTCGGGATGAAACCGAACAGCAGGCGGATCAAATTTCACCCGAACATTCACGCTTGCTCAGGAAATCAATGGGAAAGACTAAATAACGGTGGGTGGTGAAGACAAAGGCTACATTCTGGATGGAGGGCGGTGCTCAGTTCTCGCGATTTGAGATTCCATGTGACATGATACGTTGCATCGAACCAACCTCACACCTTATTAACTTTTGCAAGTGCCTATCACTCATTTTCTTTGTTTACAAGAGAAAGAATCCAATGATAGTGTGAAAAATACTGCGTCATAAGATTTTAATTCACTCTTATATAAGCTAGTTGAAATCCGTGAATTACCGAACGATTCTTCCGCTCGTTGCCTGCAGGGTAACCCACAACAATTTGGCTGAAATTTTATAAGATATTTGAAATGCCTATGCTACAAAATTAAATCTAATAGCATATCCTATATAGTAATCTTCGCTTCGCTATTTTGCACCAGCTATTTTTGAAGTTATAGTACTTTACTTTTGATAAATTGTTCGTGTGTCACTCTGTGTAGCAATGCATCTGAAAATAATGAGAAAAAATATTTGATTTTCAACAAATTGAAAAGTTTTACGAAAAGTTACATTTAGCACACACATCAAGCGACGTTTAATATTTCATTTCCGAGCTAAATTTCCTAGAAGAAATACTTACTTTCCGCATACTGGTCCTTGAATGACGCCGAAGTAGTACAGCGACGTGTCGCAACATCCATCTTTCTACGCAGTACCTGGACGCTTTGCATTATTCTTGTGCTGTCAATGCCTTGGGGTTTGTTTGGCGGTATGCAGCGGGATTTGTTCGTTTCAAACCAAGAATAAGGAAATTCGAGTTAATGAATTTTTTAGGTGTTCTTTTAGTATTCCATGAAGAGTGTGACGGTATATAGCCCTAATTTTTTAGCCCTGTGGAACTGGGGGCACTGAAATTCCATGGAATCTATTCTTTTAAAGGACGACAAATAGTTATACTTTTCTTTGATTCACAATTTGAGAATTATTGGTGATTGTATCTCTGATGAGAGTTTTAAGACGTTCATTTATATTTATTTTTATTAGATAAACTTTTTTGTTTCTTAATTATCTACTGCTTATACTGAAGTTATACGAATGGATTCGTAAAGGCTGCTAGAAAGCAAAAGAGAATGAATTTGTTCCACTTTTTGGGAATTAATAAGAGGGTCAAGAATTATTTCAACTTTTCAATGTTGCATATTTCTTAAGGTTTTCCTTTCGAAAAATAATTATTAAAACAAAGGATTTTGGGGTAAATTTTGACGGAAATAAAGAAAGTGCACCATACAAAAATTAACTCGACAAAACTGTTTAGTACTTGCATACGTTCCTTTTCGATTTTAGTGTATCTACACAGAGGCTATTCATAGAATTAATTAGAATTATAAGCATTTCTACGGTTATTGGTTCCCAGCTTTCCTATTAGACGCTCCACAATTAACACGTCTGCGTTCTCGAATCGTCTCCCGTTGCCGTAACCTGGCTTGCTCATGTCCCAAAGACTCTCGATGGAATTCAGACCAGGGAACTTTGGGGGCCAACTCGAAGTAGCATTATGGTAGTCTTCGAACCAATTGGTTGTACGTTTTGCAGTGTGAATTGCAGCGTAATCTTGCAGGAGCACTGCGTTATTCTGGCGAAGATTGGCCATGAATGGAAGAAGACGTCAATCCGTTCTGCCTTCTTTCTATTTCAATCAAACTCACCTTACCTCCGATTGAATTGATTAGTTTCATAAGAAATAATCCTCAAAAAAAGC
This sequence comes from Orchestia grillus, assembly GCA_014899125.1. Classification (NCBI taxonomy): domain Eukaryota; kingdom Metazoa; phylum Arthropoda; class Malacostraca; order Amphipoda; family Talitridae; genus Orchestia; species Orchestia grillus. Next base: position 4,689 of record VOMN01037092.1, read on the forward strand.
CGCTTGTTGGAAATTCGTTCCTTTTTTTTAAATCGTGCCTGTAGAATTGAAAACCATCAGGTCCATCGAAATTAAAATTTTTTTCAACTTAAAAATACGACTTTTGACCAATCTTCCCTATTCAGTTTAGCTTGATCCAGCACTCACTCCTCTCGTCATTTCACGTGTGAATTTGTAAGTGCTGGTGCTGTCTTTCTCATTTCTATACCAAGTTTTCTGATGAGTTTTTAATTTATCCCCCTCTCCTGGGTGCTACGTTTAAATCTACGGACGTTTGAAGGCTTCTGACGTTTTTCCCGTTGAAGGAGCTTCGCGTTGCAGCCGGCAACGGCTAATCGGGGTTAGTTTTGGTGGATGCACGGCCGATTTTTTGAACCCATACGATTCTATAGTTTGAAAATAGTTTCATATAACTTTTTTAGACCTATTATTTTCCCTGGAAATAGCCGAATAAGAACATCATTCGTCACTTATAACTTTTATGTCTTTTTTTCCCTTTTAGTCAGCCCACTCCATCTTTCTCTGATAAATTTTATGGATTTAAATTTTAAAAGTATCAAGAGTGTAGTACAACTCTGTACAACACCGCTGTCAGCCTTGTTTTGATCCATTACTTCAGTATCACAGGTGTAGTGATACGGGAATATGAAATTTTGGTAGGGTGTGCTATATCCATTTCTATCAAAAATTTTCCAAAAATCGTATGTTTTCGTAATTACTCATTTAATGGAAAAGCAAAATAAATTTTTGTTAATAACCTGACTTCAAGTTCAATCAGCTTCCTTCAGTTAAAATTTCATCACCTTTGAATCATTATAAGTAAAGTCAGGTGTTAATTTGTAGGGTGCTCCAGTGAATATTTCCACCCCTTGATTAATACTTTATTCTTCCTAAAACTTGACCCGAACCAACTGTAAAAAAAGACTCAATCAATGAGATGCTTATCGCTTCCGTGCGAGATATAACTCCAGAAATTTCTGGTTATCGGCTCCAAAACATTTTCATTTGAACTTTTCGAGTTCGAGATAGCCTGTTTCATTGTCACGTGACATGTGACATAATCTTGTGTGACATACATTTATAACTAATTTTTTCAGCCAAATTTTTCAGCAGTCAGGTAAACAAGATTACGTTGCTTCAAGGACTCATGATTTTGCGACCTTACATCATTGTTTAGAGCGCGTTAGAAGCAGAAAACCGAAAAAAATACAGTGCGAACTAACGACTCCAGTGACGCTGTGTCTCTTGGACGAGTCGTATATCATCTGAGGAAATTATACAAATATGAGCCATATTGAGAACAAAACGAGTGCATCATAATTAGTGAGATCAATATTTTTGCCCGCATTTCAGAGCTAAATGTGTTTTGAACGTTGCAACCTCCAACCTTTTCTGGCGAACGTTGCCTGCACACGTAGAAACGAAACAACCTACGGGAAATGGGCCTACGTTTTGAAGGAGCTCTTTCTAGGGTGTTGTGAAAAATTTTAATATACGTATATCACTACAATATGTAATGTTCTTGTATACTGAGCTCGTGATGCATGGCATATGCAGTAACAATCCAAAAATATCAACATCTTTTATGATATGAATGTACGACGTAAATTCGTTGCTTCACCAACTTTCACGCGGTTGTATAAATTAAATTGTCCCACATTTCTACCATACAAAAAAGAAATTTTATGATAATAATTTTGTGAAGGAACTAAATCAACTCGCACTGTATTTTATGTTAAGTAAAATTAGTAAACTACAGCTTAAGTGCTGGTGAATTCCTCTTTTAAAAACATTTTATAATAAATTCTAAAAGAATTCCTTATCTACAGCGATTATCCATGCATGGCTCTATAAATATTAAATATTGGGCCCTCCCAAAAACTTAAGTCTCTGTCCGATGACTATGTCATGCATCAAATTTTTTCGCTTGCTTTTGATAACTTGGTTCCGAATTACAAAAACCAAATAATTGTCTGATTCTTTTCGTAAGGCTTTCAATAGAGAACTAAACAAATGCATCAGTGGGATACTCCTGAAGTGTTAATCATTAATGTTAACTCCCCAAAGGACACAATTGGATTTCCTTTGATCTAGCTAGGCCTTCAGGATTTCTATCTTTCTGGCCTTCTTTACTTCTTTTTAGTTTCATCCTTTCTTCGCTGATTATTCTGTATTTTTTCTTCCTTTTCCTTCATAACTTGCTGATTATATGCGAGGGAGATCCTGTGTGGGAACACACTCTGTGCGTATATTTCGTGTTCTCTGAAGTTCATACTAAATGGACCCTTCTCTTTCGGTGTGAGATAGTCTGAGTCACAGAAGAGCTGCTATGATTAGATTATTGAGTTATGTTAATTAAACTTCCTACGGCTCTGCTATCCTTATTACTACTACTACAACTAATACTACTACTAATCATTATTTAAAAGAATAATGAGGGGAAAATTGACATAAGCCTCTCGTGAATTACCTCAATAAATACCATTTCTGCACACAAAACAGCTTCGTTACCGAGTCAATATATGAGGGATAGCAGTTTTATAGTGCTAAGTAGGGTCGAAGTCTAAATTGTTACTGTATCGTCAAGAATTTCATATTTACCTGCTATGTACCTCCAAGATAATACTTCCTTGTCAGGCATCTGGAAACTCGATAAAATGAAAGAAATTTGTTCTGGGGATTGACCTTTATATCAATATCAGCATTTACTTCGAATAATCTTCAATTCAAAGTCAATGGCTGCTTTGAGAAACACGCGAATTTTCCCGTCTCATGGAGTCGTTGAATCTTTAAGTTGGGAGCTCGTTGACTTGCAGAATAGCTGTGCTGTAAAAACTTTGATTTGGATAGCAGGTAGAACACCTGTGTACTAAAAACCGCGACTTGTACAACACCTGTGTACTAAAAACCGTAACATGTTCAACAGTTGTGTACTAAAAGCCGTGGCTTTTAGTACAGATGTCTACTAAATACCGTGACTTTTAGTATAGATGTATACTGAAGACTTTAAATTATCTTTCGGCCCCGTTTTTGATGAACATTAGCAGTGGCGACAACTAGAGAGAAAAAAAACAGTGCTGTGCGAAGAAGCTGGCAACCTTGGTCGAAAATTAGTGTACAAAGCAGTTAATAGTATTTACTATGAAAAAAAAAATTTAAACGGAGTGACAGAAAATTGGGAGAATACTGACTTCCTTCACTGTTACGTTCTACGTGTATGCAGGGTGTTAGGGAAAAAGAGGCACAAAATTTTACAACTACCAGAAATTAGTAAACTAAACACTTTTGTTTCCATGAAGCTTTGCGAACAAAAATTCATTTTGATACATTAAATGAAAACGTTTCGACCGGTAAGTTTTAGATTATTCCAGATCTCGCAGACAGGTAACTTCTCGATTACACGTGTGTTGCTATTCATTTCTTATCGTGTCACGGCGCTGGCAACATGAACCACGTAAGAAACACAGAAATAACAGACATGCACCTTGCTTACGGGGCTGTTAAGGGTAGCGCCAGTCAGCCAGGCAGGCTGTACCAAGGACGTTTTCCACACCGTTACATACATGGTTTTATAATTGTTCAAATTTACACTAAATGCTAAGCGACATCGGGAGTTTTGATATTAACCTATGAGGTGCTAGTTGTCAGAGGTGTGTTGATGTTGAGGGAGCCGTGCTAGACCATTTTCATCGTAATCCAAGAGCTAGCACACGTGCTATCACAAGATACTGCAAGTTCATCGATAGGGGTGGTGAAAGCTTAGAACTATTTCTTTAAAGTAAATGTATAGTTGAATTATTTGTGGGCAATTTGGTTTTCCAATTTTTTCCTCTCAAACATTAAACAGCGAATATCTAAAAAAAATTCGTAAATTTTCATGCAGGCATAAGTGTTTGGTTGGCCACTTTCTGGCACGTGTGAAATTTTGTACCTGTTTCCTTACGACCATATATATAAATGTATATATACGTTATAAATGCCATGCTAAAATCGGTAAAAGTGCCTAGATCTGTATCCAAGTCGAAACTATGTATGAAATTACCTACATCGGATAAATAACAGCAATTTTGCAGCGTAGAAGTTCTATGCATGACTGGTGTTAGCTGATATCATCTTCAACAAGGTTGGAGGACGAGGAACTGGAGGTAAGTCACATCTGTGGAGTTCTGTTCAGTCTCAAGTTTGAGTCCAAAAAAGTCTTACTCTTTCAACCTCTAGAAGTGCGGATGATTCTGCTTGGAAAAATTAACTTTTGGTGAAAAACGACTTCAACCTTTTTAAGAGGCTAGGTTCAATTTATTCAACGAAGACTTTCAGAAAGCTTGGAAAGCGCATAAAAACCCGAACTTTGGGGGGAACATAGGCGTAATTTAGAGACATGTACCGCTTGCTAAGGTCCTATGGACGACTAGAATTTGTGCTGCAGACTCCCGCTGAGCATCGCTGTAGTTACAAGGCCATCGCGATTGGAAACTTTGTTGAGGCAGCCGTCATGTTTAGACCTATACCCTCATTGGATGTGCGTCATTTATTGCTACATTGCATTGGCAGAAGGACATACATGCCAAACTGTGGGTTCAATCGTAATTTTTGTTTCTAATAATACTCGTATTTAGTTTATAGTTAGGCGGTGAATGATTAATGTCGCACGGTACTGCTGCCTAAGCTGTTCTTCCAGATTTAGGATTGTTTTGAAAGCCTTGCAATTTCACGATGTAGAAAAATATTTTTTATTTGTTATAGATTTAATAATTCGAATGTACTTTTATTTTCATTTCAGTGCTGCGTCTGACCAAAAATATGTGACATATGAGGTTATATATTGCTAATTAGACTTAAGAACACTAGCACAAATACAAAATCAAGGTCGGACGTAATAGATACTCTAATTATGATGCTGTTGCATCGTGGCTGTCAACATACTTTTCTACTCGACTCGGACGGTGCAATGTACAAAATACTCGTCCGTATTTCTGTCTACATAACAGAAAGGCAACGATGCACCTGGAAGGCAAACAGTCACCTGGAAAGCAAACAGGCACCTGGATTCGAGTCTCGTGTTACGTAACTCAACTGATGCTTAACAAGCAAAAGATATCCGGTGAGAAATTTCCACAAGTATCTTTTAGAATTTTTATTTCATAACTAGCACATTATTATCAGAATACCGGAAAGATGCTTGAACATAACACCTGTGGTATTTGCAGTAGTTGTTTTTAAACCCTGCGATTGCTGAACCCATCAAGGTGGCAGCGTAGGTTTATACTATAGCATTAACAGTCGCTCGTATACCAGTCTTCTGCCATGCTGCTTCATATAAGAGGCTGCAGTGTCCGGGTGCTGGGTGGTATCCGCAGTTGCATGTTTCTCAAAAAATGAGTTATAATTTTTCTACAGTTTCTTTTGCTTTTGATATGGGCATAGATCTTCTCATGAAAGAACTTCTTAGCTTAATATTCTTTTTTTTTTGCACGCAATAGATTTTTCAAGCCGTTTTTTGATACTATGCTCACTCAACAATTTTCTACTAGAAAATTCTGCCAGATTATTTCTAACACCACTTGACTCTGTAGGTATCAAAAAAGCAGTAAAACTGACCTTTCGATGTTCTTCTTTTCCAACATTCTCGGTCCACTGGAGAAAAATTTGACATGAAAATCTGATAAGTTTTTTACAGTCCTTTTATAAACCAAAGAACTCTGCGCTCACAATGCAACATTCCAAACGGAAATACTTAAATGTCGTACGTGGATATCAGGTCAAAATATTCATACACCGGTATACATTTCCTCCTTTATCAATCGTTTAGTAAAAAAGACATACATTAATTGGCACAGAGAGGAGCGGTTCCATCTACTTCTACTTTCGAGCGTGGGAACATCGCGGCCTACTTTACGATTTCGTGACGCAAACATTTTTCGAATCTGGAGTCACAAATTGCTAAAATTGAAGGATTTTTTGCGATGTGGTATTGAATTCCCGGGTGGCTCATGGTTTTCAGCACTCACGCATCAGCTCGAATGGTAGGATATTGCTGGAGGAAAGAGAGGATGCGAGTGGGTGAGCGGGCCTACCAAGAGACGTAAACAAACGGAGCTACGTGATCCCAGCGCCAGGTGCCCGTCGCCCGGCGCCCTCTTCACTCCTGCTAAATAAACATTCAACTCGACGCCGCCAAGCTTCTCGCTTCCCCAAAACGGACGCCAAAAAATCGGTCTTTTCAAAGCGACACAAAAGCAGCGTCAGTCGTAAAAATCAACACGAATGTTTTATCTCCAGTCATATCCTTACTGCAAGACTAGCAGAGCGTTGACAGAGAAAAGTATACTTAGGTGAATTGATAGCTTTGTTATATGTTCTTTATGCGAGGAAGTATCTTAGTACCGACATTAATCCCAGCTGTATTTTGTTTAACCTAGAAAAACTCGTGAAGTAAATGCCACTCCGTCAAAAGAAAAACACGAGTTTGTCTATCATTCCTCAATGATTTCTGTTATTTTTCATTTGAAGTTCAATCCGTGTTAGACCACACAATGAGCTGCCACAGCGCTGACAGAGTAAACTCGTATCTTCCAGCAATGAAAACAAACCATCTAATGAAAGAACAGGCCGGCATTTAGTCAACACCCCGACACGTCAGCTGCTTTTCCGAGCGGCAGCATTTTTAAGCTATTCCCTGAGACGTCCGATGTTGAAGGAACTGCGGTGAGGTCGCCCTCGGTGGTCTCTCAGGGAGCGCTTCAGGCACGTCTCACTTTCCAGCCCCACTGAAAAAGGAACAGACTAAAATCTTACCTAGCTGAAGAATTTAACACACACCTCGAAGGTTATTTTTGTAAGTACTGATATTTACAATCAACATGTTTTAATTACTTTGCGTGTATTTGACTATAGTCACCGCAATCCATAACCTCTAGTTTCCTGAGGACTAGTGGATAGTTGACATCAAATAGTACCGCAACACACTGATGGGTTCAGTCCCCCGAATAGTTACCTGATTCCCAGTGACGAAATGGAAAACATGATAACACGAACTTTGGCATCTCAACTTGGAAAGGCTCCATTCTTTTTCGAAGAAATTAATTCCCCTAGTATGCTTGGCAATAATTTTTCATACATTCGGCATTCTGTGTATGTCCCGCAGCCCATGTTCTGACATGAGTACTTTTGTTCACCCTCCGTCAAAAGATTAAATTAATGAATCATGATAAGTCTTGAGGAGTTGAAAATCTTTCACTCTGCCAATGTTGTTCAACACTTCATGGTCGACCATCGCAATTGAGTACCATTTACTATGCAGCTCGCGTACCACAGGTCAATCGTATGACAGATGAGCGCACAGACTGGACCATGTAACCTGGCTTCACTTCTCCGTTGAAGTCCACGAGCAAATCTTGCGAGCGGTCAAGAAAATGTCTTTACTATGCCATATCATGCTGGCCAAATGTTCCCCCGCAGAGCTTACGCATTGTTTCTTCAAGGCGCAAAGGTAGATGGTGGAGTTCTACTTGGAGGAACTCGCGATTCCAGTTTACAAAGCTAAAATGTTCCAGGATCGTGGCAATAATAAGAAGATTTTTCATTTTACTTTGAAATCTATTAAGATGATAATCTTCAAGCTGAATCAATCTGTAAAGTTGAAATGAGGAGTCACATCTCAGTTACTTTATAGGTGAACCAGTTAGTAATATTGCGTTATTCATCCTCATGTTCTAATGGACATTTCCTGTTGCTTTAAAAATCGGATACGAAACCAAATAAAGCTTTATAGGAGTTCCGAAAAGCATCAAGTAACGGGCGTGATGAGGCTCGGAGAAATGAAGGGTTAGAACCTCGAGTTTGGCTGGAGTGTGTCGAGCGACCCGACGGTGGCCTGCCTCGACTTCAGGAGCCCCGCCGAGTGATGATGTACCCGCGGGGGCGCTGCCCGACGTCCCGCTGACAGACCAATTGCTTCTCTCAGCGCCGGGCGAAAATGCTTCAGGTGTAGTGCCAAGAACAGCGGTTTTGCTGTTCACTAAGTTTGGAATTGCAGTGAATGTCAAACATAGAGCGAGGAAAATAAATTCGAAATGTTGATTTCTAGGTTTAGCTTTAACCCATGGGCGTAAACACCACTTTACAAAAGGGTAAATAAAATCCAGTTTGCCTGTAAAGTTTTAGACGATGCCAACATACCGACGACTCTGACAGATGCCGCTGACAAATAATCCTAGGAGTTCATCAATGATGCTGCATGTCACTTTGATGCTGCAGTAAGGAATATGCAGCCTTTTTGCCTGTTATTTTTTTAGCAAGAAACGACTCTCCTATCCATGAAGGATCGTAGATTCCATCTTGAGATAATGCGGCAGGACATGCTGTGTGCACTTCTCCTAACTGTGCTTGACTATCGTTTACCCTCTCAGCCACCCGCTCTTGTGATAAACATCGCTCTTCGATCGATAATCTTTACGAGGGAAAGTCACGCTGGATAATGAATGCTCTCCGCGACTTAAAATTGGTCCCTACGTTTGCCTCTCAAATTCAGCTCGATCTGCTACCTATAAAATGAAAATATGAGAGTGCTTCAGTTGGATACATTCGCAAGAGCACCTGTAGCTAAAGTGGTTACCGTGTAAATTTTACTTGAAATGATGGCAGTGCTTGGCACACCTAATAAATATTGTAGGCCACTCCGGGGTCATCATCGATTCCAAGTGCTTCGTGGGGTTCAACATTTGTTCTACCTTAGCTCACTGTTCAAATTACTCTTTAAAAAAGAACATGAAGATAAAAGCAAATGTAAATATCTAGCGCTGAGAAATTTAGTTTAAAGGAGAAATTAAATGTTACGCTGATTAGAGAATTTCCTATTTACGTCGGAAGACAGGAGGCACCATTTACTAGGAGAAATAAAATAAAGCAGGCAATGGTGTTCAAATTTCAAAACTCACCATACATCAGTCATCGCCGGGAAGCGGTAATGTGGCGCCGTACTTCCGTGCGTATCAGATGTGCTCAAGCCATACGGAATAACGTTTGGGTCGCGGTGTGTGAGTGTGAAAGTCTATTAATGCTTAGATACCCGCGAGTTGTGATCTTCAGGCTTCACAATCTTAGGCATCTCCGTCGTGGTCTGCAAACGCCAGTCAGCGTCGATCAAACACGCCGAGCAGGTCTGGAAACGCTTCATGGCGGCTTGTGTACTGAAGTCATTTGCGACTGTTGGCCGATGCCTGAGCTCTCAGCAGCGTGAGAGGTGAGGCTGCCTGTGAACTGACAGGTGAGTGAGAGGTGAGGCTGCCTGTGAACTGACAGGTGAGTGGGAGGTGAGGCTGCCTGTGAACTGACAGGTGTTCTCCGCTTATGCATTTTTCCTTCATGCATTGCCGGGACGAAAACATTTATACGAATTGGAATGTTTATGTGATATCGTTTAAAAAATCGAGGATATGTACTACATTTGTTCGCAATTATTTACGTAAATAATAATATGTAGACATAGGAGACTGATTTGGCCCTTGTGAAAAATGAGTAATTTGAGTAGAGGTTTCAAATGCAAAATTTTTGATGATTTATTGCGTCGGAAATTTTTCTTCGTGTATGTAGTAAATATTGCATGAGCCCTAAAAATAACCTTTTGACAAACTTACTTATACTACCTGTCTTAGCCTCTAATTCTCGCCGAAAAACTTCTCAAAATGTACTCAAAATTGAAAAAAATAACATGTCCTGAAAAGTAGGAGCTAATATTTTTGATACATTTGGACAACGCCAAGATGTTCTTTCATAAAAAGCGTGAGCATGTGCGCAAATTATTCATTGGAGATGGGTAATAAAACGGTGATATATGTTGAAATGAAACGCTTAGGTAGAGGAACTGGAAGACTCTCATGCGTGGAGTCTCTTTTTAGGACAATGGCAGGTGAAATCTGACGTCTAAAGGATCGAAAGAGCAGCCAGTCTACTGTTATTGTTCTCGTATTGATCAACACACTAATCGTCAAGAACACTGCAGCCACCGCGATCATTTAACGCATGCTTTGAGAGCTAATATGGCCCTCCCGCGTCCTTGTACGCAGCTTTCCTCATCATTGAGCCCCATAAATTCGACGCTGGTATTCTGAAATTCTTCTGAACGTCCACCGGTTAGCATGAGGAAAATATTCGGATAGCTAGATATAGCTTAGCAAAAACTAGCTTAGAGAAAATCTTTAGGCCTTTGATGAAGATCTACAAATTACCAATGAATTTTACTTCAAGTGTAATCTTATGAAAAACAAAGAGAAAAAAGACTTACGCATTGATTCCGGAAAACATGCCTAACTCGTACTGCAGCTGTAGCAAGTTTTGCTTACATTTCACAAGATGTTTTCAGAAATCCTTCCTCACTTTCTTTCATAAGCATCGAAAACTCAGGTTCTGGCAGTGGGAGGAAGACAGCAACCTGCTGCATGGATATTCCAGCCTTTCAGACAATATCGATGCCAATATCTGGAGTCTGAGGGAGCTGAGAAAGCCCCACATTTGCGTGGAAGTCCTAATGATGTGTTTACTCGAGCACCAAAGGACGTACAAGGACAGATGTAATCCGAGGTGTTGGTGCTGACCATTAATGGGTGCCGGTGGGCACTAATGGTGCGAATTACGTTGCACTTATCCCATTGGGAGCCGATTGTAGCGGTAATGCTCCCGCCGCACGACGCCAAATAACACACAACACGTACGTCAGTCGTCGACTTATTAACTCAGACGCCGCTCTAGAGACCACCTCCAAATAAGCTCTTCTTCAGTTAGAAACGTCGACTTGGAGCTTTTCATTCGTCGGGGTATTCGAAGACTTCAAGGTAAACATGAGCTCGCACCTGAACTTAGCTGTAACTTAAGCTAAAAAAAACATAAATTTGTGTGCTTGTTCGAATCCTAAAGAGTTGATGGCTGGGCTTTTGAAAAAAAAATCAACTTCGCCTTCTTCATTATTAGTATATGATGATATCGGAGGGAACTCATGAAATGAAAATAATTCGTGTATTAGCAACATAGATGGGTTCGCGGTAGAGAGCAAACTTCAACATTTCTATATTTATCGTACAAGTATTTTCACCGCGAATGCGTAAACGGTCCGCGCAGATGCATGCATGGATCACGAATGTCGTCCAGCTAGGTTGAGATCAAGGGCGGTCTGGTCTCATTTCTTGTATTTGCTTCATCTGTTCGGGCCCTAAGACAACACCAACTGGAGACTAGACACACACCGCGCCATGGGTATGCACACTTTGTGCCTGGATCTGGGGCCTGTCTCTCAACCAATGCGCTTCTCAGCTTCTGTGATGGCGTAAGATGAGGTGTCGTCATGCAGACGGTCTCTTTCGAATTACTCTAAAGTAGGCCATTGCTGATGCGATGATTTGTAGTAGAGGAAACGGTGTTCACGAATGGGAAAAAGGGATTTTTACCATTGAGCAACACATTTAGCTAAGTGCGAGGGACGGACGGTTTCATTCTCTGAACAAAAAGTCACTTGCATTCATGGAGTTCATTGCAGAAAAAGTACGAGTAATCAACAGCGTCTGAATTAACGAATAGCGAAGGCTACAGCCGCTAATCAGTCAAATATTGAAGTACGATTTGGGAGCTTCTTGAATTAGTGAGGCTGGGCATGTATTCTATTATACTGAGTATATGTAACCAATATCGACTATAAATTATATGACCGTTGGGTGGAAATTCTACGGAACGTATTTTCGTTATCGTGTTACTTCAAGGTAAGAAATCGCTTCGACTCTCAGGAAAAATGTCATAGGTTGGTGAATAGGCGATATGTACTATTTTTTTGTGCAGCTCCGTGAATTTATGAAGAGCAAATTAAAGTGTATGCAAGTTTAAATTTATTGATTTTTGAGAAATGCCGAAGTTTTTTTTCTGTATCTGTTTACGTATTCGAGACAAAAGGATTTATGACGTTGAGGGGCTGCCTCTTTTATTCTCACTGCAACCAAAATTTTAACTTTGAGATTATTGCTCATTCTGCCCCCTCTTAAATCACGGTGATAAAATGTACGCAGACACCGCAACGAAGAACAATGTATGACTGAAATAACGAATTCAATCCAACGAACCGTGTAAAAATGTTATGCATGAACCCTTACAACGGTGGAATGCTCAGAGTTTTGATCATGATGAACGTAAAGACCATCGTTTTTTTTCTTTCTGTGCGCAGAACCATCTCAGTGTGAAAGCGACTGCTGGTGCTGCTGTTTGAAAAGGAGTTTTGTCGCTCTATAGACGCAGCTCTTACTGTCGGTCTATCCGTCTCTCCTGATCGTGTGATGTGTTCGCTCTGTTTGTCCGCCCGATGTCACCTCTTCAACAAAATGAGCAGAGTTCTACGCTATTACGCCGAATAAAAATCTCCTTCGCAAGCTTCTATGTATACGTTCGAAAGTCACTTTTTCGCTGGTCCAAATGGTGATTTAAATGTAGTAGAGTTGAGGTTACTGTAATGAATAATAAATTGTTTTCAGATGTAGACATGAACTCAGGGTTGTCAAATGCAATATATTGCATCCATGGTCGTTTTCAGTAATTAAGCAGAGCGCGGTGATATTTTTATATAATAACAGATATTCTACTCGGTGAACGAAAGATATGTTCCTGCTGGAAGTCTAATTGAACTCGACGTTTTCAAAGCACCGGTTAAAAAAGCAGATACCAATAATAGAAGGTGCCTTGCAGCACGTTAGAAAAATATTTGAGATGGTGATATTAAGTTTACAATTCGAATTTCTGAACAATGAAAATCGAATAAAGAGTCAAAAAGTTTTTCCTGGGCGAGAACCCGATATGTGATATCAGATGGTTGACAAAATTTCATTCCATGAGCTTAACGTAACTGTCATGAATTACAAACATATAAGATAAAATTATAAACAGTTACGAAGCTCGACATTGTGATATATATGCGTCATATTTAGCCACATCCACTTGACACGTCATTAAATATTTTTTCCCAAAACTGCAATTTAAAAGCCATCGAATGGCAGACTCATCGAGTTATTCTTTCTGTAAACAAAAATTTGAAATAGTGACGCGAGTTCTTTTGAAAACCAACACCTAAACTTATTGACAGCCGAAGCTTGCATTCGTTATTTGGCCCTTGTAGAATAAGCTTAGGAAATTGTTACTCTTTTACAGGTATGGGTAAGTAAAAACAATGAAATGATGCAAAATATGAGACACAGCAACATCGAAATCCTTTTTCGACGCCCTAAGCTTAACAAAATACAGCAAGGCGCGATATTCACTAGAGACCTCAGTTGGTGAAAGCTTTGATTCACGAACCTTTTTTGAGACCATAGATAATGATTTACGAAACTGTGTCACGCGTCATTCATTTACGAGGGTCGCAAAGCGCACATAATCTGACGGACACGTGACTAACATTTACTATTGGTGAGAGAGGGTGGTTTGTTGTCACCTTGCATCGCTGGGGGGAAGTGCTATGCTCAACCCTCTGTACGAACGGGGGTGTTGGGATCACACGTAAACGGGAGTTGGATCCGCCTTACATATCTCTTTATATTTCATCAGTTTCATTTTAATTGGATAGGTTTTCTTGTCATTGTCTTGCCTATTTTTTAATCTTTTGTGGAAGAATGCGTAGCACAATGCAGCAGAAATGTGATACAGAATATTTACTTTCAGTAGATCCCCTATGATTGGCAAACTGTCGTAATTTGCAAAATCTTCGAAATCACACTGAAATTAAAGTATTTTGCATGAAATTACTGCTAAGGAAACGTGTTGCTTATTTTGGATCTTCGTTAAAAATGCTATTTTATTTTATTCTCTACTTTGACTATTTATTGCCAGTATTCTTTCTCGAAGCAACAAATCCAGCTCGAACCCAGAATAAGCCAATGAAACAGTTTTTTTCGTATAATCCTTGTGATGGCTTCATCTTCGCGACTTCAGGAATAAGTATCGTAATAAAAACACGAACGAATAGTGGCGCATTTACCGATTCTTAACAATTTACATCTATTTCTTTAGGATCCAAAAACTCAGCGTTGTTGATCATGCAAAACAAAATAGATACATTAATAGGAATTGGTAAAGTAGTGAACTTAACAATAAAAGACAATCGGATATGATGATGTTGAAATAGAACTGTATGTGCACATTTAACTTAACGTGCACGTGTCGTCAGGTTTGCCCGAGCCTACACTGAATTAATTATCAGCTCCATGAGCTGGGAATAATAAATTATAATAATATAATAACTGGGAATAAAAGCTCAAGGAATAACGGTCAAATGTTAATATTTCGCAACCAAAATTCCTGATGGCTATATCTCGAAAACGACCTCGACACGAACGAAATTATCAAAATAATCAGTAGATGAAAGACAGTTCTTTTGAAAAGCTCTTCTTAAGTTTTTGCTCAAGTTAAACTGTCCTAAAATAGAAGAAAATGCTCAAGTGAAAATAAAAGAAAACGAGGGAACTAAAACTAAGTTGGGTATTTTTAGGGAAGTTTGTGCCGCCTTTGCAGCGAATTGTAGCCCCCATACCACGGGGAGTCACTGGTTGAAAAAAGGTTATGCAAGGGCTCTACTGTAATTTTGTCCACTAATGCACCGTCGTCGACCCTAATCCCACTTTATTATAAAAGCTCAATGTTACTTGCTTGGTTGGTTGGTCCGTCCGTCCGTCACTCTCAGAATTTAGATGGGAGGAAATTCCTGGGTCAGTATTCTGGATCAGCGAGACTGTCAGAGAAGGCAGTCCGTATCAGTGATACTGAAATAACATTGGTCCATGTCAGATATATCGTAAATAAGAGAGCATTTTAAGAAATTAACATCATTTGTCCCGCCGTTTTTGGCGGGGCGCGACTACTGGTCTTCCAACATTGGTGAAAGAAGCTGTTCCCTCTCGAGCTCGTCCCATGAATTTCTGATAGGGCTTTAATCTGGAGACTATGAGTAGTATGAGTCTGTGAGTCTGGGATTAATCGATACATCTTATGTTCAGTAAACCCCATTCAAATAACTCTACTTCACTGACTACTTGCCTTGCCATCCAGATAAATATCACCGCTTCAAAAATAGTTGAAGCCCAATAATGGGTAAATTTGTCTAATAAAGTGACCTGTAGATAATCATGTGACGATATTTTGTCGCTACAAAAAGTAGATTATAAGAACCATTATCCGATGAGGTGAAATGCCGAGATCGTAGAACTTCCTAAGTAGAGATGAGTGAGCAGGCATAATAGGTAGATTCCATAGAATCACATGAATTAAGTTTGTTTTTAGCGACGAAGTTAAGTAGATTTTTAACAGAACGTGAGCGTCAAGGTTACTAAAAATGTTAGAAAATTAAGAGAAGCTTACCAAGAGGCTTTAGTATATTCTTTTCTGACACTTTGAGTTTAATCAGAAAATCATGCACCAGTCAAAACAAAGAGAATGAAAGCAGCCACTTCAACCCCTTATTGATTGTGAAAGCACTTCTGAAAACCATAAAATATCTCTGAAGCATTCGCAACACATTTGTGCCCCAACGGGTGTCGGTGATGGTACATGCTAGGATTTACCTTGGAACCTTGGAAGTACTTATTTCGGTCATCAAGTCCCAGGCCACACTGGTGTGCCAAAGTTTCAGGAGTATCGTGCTTAATCTTCCCTTTTCGGGGAAATAACTCGGCTCAGGACATCGGAACCGTAATCTCCCGACTAGAAGGCCTGCACATAATCGTTGTGCTAAGGAACTGAATAATTGCCATCGCCGTATTCTTTGCACTCGAAATCTGGTTAAGTGACGAGATAAAATTTGCCACTGGCAATTGAAAATCTTACACGCTATTGTTGCATGTTAATTCGTTCGCTTCCCAGTTTCATTGTAGTACGTTACACAAACGCAACATCGACAATGTGACTGTAATTCCTGACGGTTGAAAAATCTTGTAAGAACTCCTACTGTCTATCTGTAATCAATTACGCTCACACGTGTTTACTCCAGGTAGAATGTTAACCTCCCGTTTATTCGAATGAGGTTGCAATTTTGATTTTCTTTACTATTTTCCCGAGAAGGAAGTCATTAAACGTTTTTTGCGGTAATTAGCATGTGCCTTTCCAATGTCTGGCAATTCCTCACAAGGTATATCTTGAAGCAACGTTCCTTGTATCAAAGCTGCCACTTCTTTCATTAAAAGTTTTACCGTAGAAAAATGCGGCCCCAAGAATGTTTTTTACAGCAAATCCTAATGCTGGAGCCGGGCAGGAACGTCGTTGGTGTCACTCGTATTGGCGCTACCGGCAGCCGCCAGGCTGTGTTGACATGGCCGCCCATGACTTGGATTTGTATGGGTAGTGGCCGCACAAATAGCAATCCCTTAATAGGGAATATTATCATTTGAAAAGAAGTCGCGAACTTGCCGCTCAGATTCGGCTTTACTTTGCTCTTCAACTGTTTGGACTTGAGAAAGAAGAGGAGGTGAAGGTGCTCAGTACTCCGATGTGCCAAAAGACGTCTCTCGTAACTGTCCACAACTTGTTTGCGTTACGAATGTGAAAAATCTTTGGCACGAGCATTCGGAGCTAAGAGTCAGCCCTGCCTAGCTCTGTCACCAGTCCTACCAGAAGGCAATGACAGCAGTAATTTCTAGAAGAAAATTCGGATTTCAATTGAAACTTGATCGAATTTATTGAGCACAAAGCTACCGTAAGCTTCGTTTATCGGCGCAATTCTGGTAGGGTGGAATTGAAAGAGGTCGTTCTTCGCTGCCAGGGATGAGCAGCCGAGTCTCCAGCATGGCAGTCCTGCATCCGCTTATCGTTCGCCGACTCAATGAAGGGAAATATTCTCCCTTTCTTTCCAATGGCGGTCATGATAAGAAAAGCCGGAGGGATTGCACTATATTTTTCATAATCCTTGAGGCGGCAGGGCAGCCAGCGGTGGCAGCGGCAGATAAGAAGGGAAGACGAGGCGACTTAGAGGCAATTGCCATTCTCCCTCAGATGGACTTACACATCTGCCAATAGAAGTAATTCACTTGTCATAGCTTTATGGGATACGACATTGAAAGACCTAAATATTAGTATCAAAATCGACCTCTTTACTCATGTTTATTCGCATGATGACATCTGCATAACATTTTTACGTTAACTAAAATGAAACAACAACGGTCCAAGTAACGCATTTCCATCACCATTCTGTGCGAAAAACATGAATGAACTAAAACTCACAGTCGAAACTATGTATGCAGATGACTTGTTCTTTTCCAGCTAACACGAAGTGATGAGTATTGTGAAATCCATACCATCGTATATATGAGCATGGAAACGTTCATCCGTCTCTGAGTCGCTCTTGAATGTGACCCTCCACATCCGCTGAACCCTTAAGCTGCTTAGCAGAAACCAAATCCCCAACTGGACACGCTTAGCGGCATTACTGTAGGTACAGCATCTGGGAACTGCTGGGCAGCTCGCTCTTCATACGCCGCGGTCGATGGACTTTTTTAAAACAAACGACCACTCCATGAAATTTCAGCACCCAGCAAACCTATAAGATGATCAGAGTTAGTGAGCATCCTATGAAATTAGTTGAGCATTTAGAGTTAAGTTACGCTCTAGCAGTACTGATTCACTTCACAGCTTTTGAGCGAAATTACGGAGTAAAAGTTTCACAGTGAATGCTTAGTCCGAAAGAAGGAAAATTTCAACGTTCAGCAAAGAAATTTTATACATTGTGTTTGGCGTTACGTTTGCATGCCATATTAAATACGATCGGTGTATATTTATGGCATTGGAAAACTTAAATGAGATTAGGAAAGAAAAACCGTACTCGCTGAAATCACTTTAAAAATTTAGATCTGAAACCCGCGTACATAATGTTCAGGAAATTGTACATCTTTAAGCCATTAGATCTGCTCATGGGTTCTGACGTATTCCTTCTTGATAAACCTTCACCTCGGTGTTCGTTTTGAAATATCGTGTTCACTTAAATTTATCTTCGCTCCATACGCAGGATAGTTCCTTCACCCTCTGTTAGTCAAGGGCTTGTATGTTCCTCATTCGGGTTTAGTGTTCGTTGCGGTATTTATGGCAAGAAAAAACTCAGCGTACTATTCTACTTCACGACCGGCGACTGACAGTGCTTGTTTATGCAAATATAATAGCAAACGATAGCCGATCAATAGGTTGCTTCATATACAACATCGGCGCATGGCAGGTCTTCCCGTTCCTGCAGGGATCGTTCCAAGCGTCGGAATAGAGTACGCCTGCGTAGCTCTTTTCATGCATGTCAGATGCCGTGTCCTTAGCGATGAATCGATTTCGAATTAATAATGAATTCAATGTAGGTTTGTCCGAAGCCAACGAAGTGAGTGAGGTATTGCAATAACACTGAATATTATTGACCTCTGAGGATTAATTTTACTCGAGATTCGTTTTTTGTTTGCTACGTCGTTTTGTTAAATTTTATTAACAAAAGGGTCCCCTCGTTGAGCGATTCATAACTCAGCTCAGTTTTTGGAAGATAGAAATATTTGACACCTCTGTACTTTTTCTGGACAGCTGAAAACAGGCAAAGGTGTAGGAAGCATGCATGAACTGTGAACTTGAAGAATTTTTCTTTTTCAGTTACCATGTTTTGACCAATAGTACGCGGCACATACACGTTAAGAGATAAAATTACATAACTATTCTGCTGTTAATTGAGAAGCGCAGAACTTGGATTCCGCGTATCAAACGGCTGAAGGTCTTTGCGTATAGCAGTTATTTTGATACTTCCGAAAATCTATTTCATCTCCTTATCGCGAAGATTATCATAAATTATGTGAATTGCTATCATGTAGAATTAAGCTCATGGTTAGAGCACATGTTGAATACGCCTTTTAACCCATTACTTGCGAGTGGGGCAAAGTGTGGGAGAAGCAAAATAAAATAGGTAGAACATAAATTGATAGCAGTGTTATTAGCTACGCAATAATTAAGTAACCACTTGAAATTTTGAAATGATTTACTTGGCTTAATCTGAAACTAAGGTTAATGAATTAAATGAATCACGCTCCTCTTGATGATCGCGTACAGTATGCACCCACATACATTTATAGCCACATACACTTCACATGCCGGTAAAAAATATATTTTCTTTAACCTAATTCTAGCTCAAATTTCCTTTGGTTGCACTTCTGCTTTAGAAAGTGCTTTTTTTTAGCAAGCAATCCCCTCGAGTCCCCTTATGCTGATCGCATGTAGCCAAGTCCTCCATTCATCTTACAATTCTATTTACGAGCCTTTTCATAGCTTCAAGGTTCTTTGGTTTTCGGTGAAGATGAATCACTCAATCCATTCACTGCGGCACGAGTACCACATTGTGCCGGGCCGAAGCTGTTAGCACGCCATGCAAATTCTGTATTGTCGACTGTAGGCCTTCAACGAGGCTCTCGACGCGCCGCAGCTTCGTCAGGGGCCACTGTCCTCTCTTCATCTTGCAGCGTCTGCAGCTGTAACGAAATTAAGATGGCGTCCACGTAAATTCGATTGCCTAAAATCACGTCTCTAAATAAGCTCCCTGAGAAATTACTCTCACAGTTTCGTTATTTAGAACATCATTGGACAGATACTGTATCCGTGTGTAAATACTCCTTAATTGTATGGAGCTCGTAATTACCGTTGTAACAAATTCAGGTTAAGATTTCTTGCTCCCTGTCTTCCTGCATTGTTTCATGCTCTTCACTACACGCAGTGGTCCGATTTCGAACATATGTGACCCACCCATTCACTAAAGTACGCAATGTTTAACATAACAAATGATGCAAAGTTTAATATTCTCGAAACTCTATTATGTAGTTCAGTCGCATTTTCATAGGGCGTAAAGCTGTTCTATAGAAAAATTTATTTGTTTTCTTAGTCTTTATTACTCACAAAATAACCTATCATGAAAATTCCTATAGATAAATGAAATTATAGGAATTATAAAATACTCACTGATTTCATCATTTCTGGTAAAGGACATCTACATGTGTATATCGAACTCATGTAACCTAATTTGACGAAGAATGAAAACCTATTTCCGCTTTATGGTTGAGTGAATCTATTTTGTCCACACTCATTTACACCACTAGTCAAATCCCCCCAATCCCCCCCCCGTCTTGTCCCACTAGATATTTTTTAAAGACGATGTTGGTCATAACTAACCCCTTCAAAATTCACTCACCTACTCCTACCATTTTCTGTCGAAATTAGCACAAGCTTTCCTTCCTCATTCTTTGAACATCTTTATTTTAAGGTTAAATCATTCGGTGCGCTTTATTTCTCTCAGCCGTCATGCTGGCCAAATCAGAAACTGAGATCCTCGCTCTTTCATTTTTTTCAAGTTTCCCTGGGAAAAAAATATATTTCAGAGAAGAAATCAGTTCATATCAAATGGATTTGCTTTTATACTCTGCTGGAATTAGGCACGGGAATACACTGAAGCTTCCACACAATGGTCTCAGAGCTTCAACGTTAATTAAATACAAGTATTATCCTGCTAATACCCTGCAGCTCGATTAGTACTCACACACTGAGAGCGCAGTAGGGGTTGATCCCCTCACCATAAATGAATCTACACCTGGAGAAGTCTAATGAAAACACTCTTGTATTAATCGAAATGTTCCTGAATTTATTTATTTCTTTGGAGGGGCTCACGTATGAGAGAAAATTGACGGGAAACGAGGCTTAGTGATAATTGGAACTAAGTTTTTTACGAATAGAAGATTCCTCTTTTGTTAACTGTTGCGTTCCCTAGTTTACAATTCCTAGTCAATATTTCTATGTCCGACGCAGTCTTCAGCATATGCTCTCCTTCAAGTGGACAATTTATCCGGTCTGTGATTATGGGAGAGGAATTCAAACGAATAAAGTTAGAGGAATCTCACTCGTTACTCAACACTAAGTTCCTCCAAATACCTGTCCAAATAGGAAATCAAAAAATTTAAACTGCAGCTTGGCTGACGAGAACGCAGGAGTGAGTATTCAGTACCACCCTCACTTATCGTCGAGCGAATTTTTTCCTTATCTTCATCTCTTCGAGCGTTCTTACTATACACACATACTTCCTAATTGTTAATAAAACACGAATGCTGGGTAAGTTGCATTATCGTTCTTGTATTTTATTATGAGTGAGATATATATGTAACTTTTCTTCGACACTAATAAACACAGGAACTCTCCTACTCATGTTTGAAGCAGCACTCACTGCCCGGCCTCCAATTGGCTGGCTGGATGTGCGGCAAATCACCACGTTCCCTTCACGCCAACTTCTGAGTTAAACGCGAAGAAATATCCGAGCTGAAGTACTTCATACCATTAGCCCAACTTCAAATTTTGTCAGAATGATCAAAAACTCCTTCCGAAAAAGTCTGTTGGTTAAGAATAGAAAGAAAAATATGAATTGCTAGAAGGACAAGAAGGATAACTTGAAAAGTTAACGAGTTTGATTGACACCAATTTGAAACTGTGAAAGTATGTAGCAGTAAGCAGTAAGCCATACCATGTATAATTCGAAGAAGAGCATCAGAAAGAAATGAACGGGCCACAAATTTAAAAACACTCATGAGTACCCGATTTATTTAAAGCAAGATTTCATTCATATCTGCAGTACGTTGGCCTATCCAACGGCTTAAAATACAAGTCCACGAACTGAAAAGTTTATGGAAAGTAACTTTATTTCCGGATTTATTTAAGCTAGATACGCATATGATATGTACTCATGAATAAGAGCAGTTCTGCTGGATGCCTTTAATGCAGGAGGAAATTTCGACACTGATCTCAAATGAGGTTTGAAGCAGCCATCTACGAGCAGAGACGGTAGCTCTAAATTCGTGGATGGGTTATCATCATAAAAAATATTTGACCTCATTCTTCACTCCATTTGAATCAGTGATGGTAATGGACCTCGGTAATGAGAAACTGTGAGTTGGAACGCAAGGGAACAACATTCATCGCTCAAGTTGGAACAGCCCAGTACACAGCTGAAGATGTTTTTCTAAGTGACGGAATGGTGAAGTCAATATAATTAACTTATAACAGCGAAGACACTCTTGCAATAAATAGGCTGCATTGTGCTACCCCTTCTTCCACAAAAAATTAAAAAACGCAAGACAGTGACTTGAAAGCCTAGCTAACTCTAAATCAAATTCGTGAGTGATAACTCCAACAAAATTTGCTGATTCTGCTATCAGTAGCCGGTATGAGTAGTACTAGTTAAGGTACGCTGTAGATCGTTCCCTATCAGTATATCTCTTCAGAGGAGCACAACATACAGAGGCATCTTAGAGGAAAGTCAACTCCCGAAGAGACGCTAAGGGACAATCTCTTAGGATGCACGTCACTTGATAAGCAAACTCTGGCTACGGACTCAATTAAAGGAATATTGCTTTCAGGAATGAAAAGTTTCATAAACAAAGCTCCAGATGGCTTACGCTTTTTTTACATCACTCATTTTCATAATATAGTGAGTATCTTATCTTCAATGAGTGACTGCAAGGAATTGAATTTCAAAACTGTGGGCTGCAAATAGATTAAATATTCAGTATGCAAACTGCATTCGTCCATCTGCATTCAAGTCCGTCTTTCAACATGAAAGCAGTTTCTTGGCGTTGCTGGGTCTCTCAGTTCGACTCGGGTACAAGAAAAGGAAGGTCGTGCATCGATTATACAAGCCAACGAGGCCATTATGAAGAGCTCTGTCGATGTCGGCTTCGAATAAAACCAGACCGTCCCTGTACAGTGCCATGCTAATGCTCATCATCAAAATAATGTCGATACTTTAGTGCACTTAGACCCCATCTCATATTCGAGAGCGCGCTCTGTAGCCGCGTAGCATCGATGGATGAGCAGTTGCAGCATGCGTCGGGACCGTGCCTGTAAAAAGGACTAGAAGGAAGAATGGCAAGACTGAAGAAGTCGTGTCCAGTACCAAAATAGTTCCAAGTCGTCTTTGTCTTTCTGGTTGTGAGCGTTGCTTTATAGATAGTTACTTTTATTCTGTATTGGATATGTTTCCCCATGTAACGTGTCTTGGTACAAGGGCTTCAAACGCACTCGTGTTATTCCGACAGTAATTGGAGTGAAATTGTAGGACAATAGTTGCTATTTCCCAACTTGAAGAATTTTGAGACCAATCTAGGGTAAAAAATAAATACAGCTATATTTTTGAAAGACTGAAGCTCGTTATCAACTTAACTGGCGCGGAGATCACACTATGTTTAATCTCTTATAAAAGATGCACCTTTTTAGAGCTTGTCAATTGCACCTAACAAAGATGCTTATGTCCATCAGGTCGTGACACATGAAATGACGCCCTTTGAGGAAACAGGTAAGTCGCTTTAGACATATTAAATAAACAATTTGCTCATTCCGAGTGGGCATCATGTTGGTGAATGACTTTTCAATTACCTAACTATACATCGTTCATTGTATTTTTAATAAAAAATCTCCTCTTTTGATGAGGTGAACAGTTCGAATGCTTAGGATACATCTTTCTAATTGGAGAATCTTTCATTGCTGACGAAAAGCAATGTAAACATATTTGAATAAACCATAACCAGTTGGCACGATATCAGGTGAATATTGAGCAGCAATTGCGAGTACGACTTGAAGGTGTCGATATTTTGAGGCTCATTCAGGTCAAGCGGGACAAGCCTATCTGGTCAGAGATTCCTCAGCTTTCAAGTTGCCTTCAAAATAGATTCCAGCGAGTTAAACGCTTCGCATGTTGGTGTGAGTTTTTCGGCTTTGATTCTGGCGTTCTAGTCAATACATCGGTAAGTCATGCCTGAAATAACCGATCTAGGTCTTCCTCGAGGTTCCTTTTTAATATTAATATAACCT
>VOMN01037103.1:0-15257 GCA_014899125.1 Orchestia grillus
AGGTTCATATGAAAATGGAAATGATTGAATTTCGTCCAATTAGCATGCATGAGCACATGAGCTGCTTCCTGCAACGAAAAATTGGCCGCGCTAAAATGATCACCTGATGATTTTCTCTTGTCGTTTCCTTAATCTTACGAATGTTTACTCCCCCGCACTAGTTTAAGCTTCAAGCCCAAATTTTCTTTCGATTTTATAAAAATTTGATATGAATCGCGTATTTTAAAGTTTAATTTTCACCTATCAAACTATGTTGTTAGTGATAAGTAAGAATATCAAAGTTGAAAGGATTTTGAGTTTGTAAGCTCAGCATACGAAGATTTTCTCGGTAGCGACTGTTGAGAAGTATGACTTATTTCCAAAGGAAATGCATCGGAACAATCAACATTTGTAAGTTTATTATTAGTATTTTAATCAATTACAAGGTCAGATCTGACTATTCACCGACTAACGTAGTTCCCCACAACATTGTTTCGAAGCCTCAACTGCAGATTTTGTTCCTTTATTGCCAAATTTGTATTCCGGTCCGCTAGCAATGAGTCTCAAGATCATTTGTAAACGCTGCAAAAACCATCGTCAAATGACAGGCAATTATCTGGAGCGAATGGTCTCTCAAAAGTGCAAGTCACGGTGGCTGTACAACGCTTGTCGCTATTTTTTCCTTTTAGAGTAACTCAAGGCTTCCGATAGAGGCAGTACAGGAGCTAATCGATTGGCAAAGAAGGAGGTCCAACCTACATAATGTAGGTATAGTCATTGAGGTATGATTTTTTGCATAAAGGATGATGATGATGTTCTCGAATGAACTAACCCATCAAAGTTGTGACAGTGAACGCTGCAGAGAGAGAAATTAATGATTCTTAGCATTATTTCTTTTCTCTACGAGCAATGCTCTAACATTTCACATGCCAATAGCTGGTGCAATCATTTTCTCACCCATAGCTTTATCTTCAACAGCAATCGGCGTTGACAGCTTTGTTGTTTGGTACGTTCTCAGCAGCGGTAACGAAAATGTCCTCGCAACCTTGCGCACGTGGTTTTTCATACCTTATGTATTAAAAAGATGTGCCCACTCCTACCAAAGGAACATTTTAAGATGCTCGTTACTTATTTTAATATCAAGGTTGCGGTTTCCTTAAAGAGGAGTTTCGTACGCACGGCAAAAAGCGTCCATAGAGTAAAAATATTCGTGTCCGTGTTGATGCGCAGGCCTGGAACTTTTTTTGTGGTCGGACCAACAGAAGATCGTGCAATTCTCCCGCGATTTTGGCCGTCGTTTAGAGGTGGGACGGGCAAGTAAAAAATAAAACCAGATTTCTTGTGAATTAATATTCCCGATTATATTTTTTGAAAGACTAACGCACATGTGGTCTTGGAAATTTACCAAACTATCGTACACAAAACGTTGTACAATAAGGAATCATATGTTAAATGTTATAATAGCATAAGGCGTGAGGAAGAATATTGTAACTGGCTACATATCGTTGGTCGATTAAGTCTACCTGACATTACGAAAAAGCATGCATTCCCAAACAGTTTTTGAGAACCCTTAAATCAGCATTGAAAAACAATATAAGTANTACCTTACTATCCATGCTATCCATACCATCCATACAAACCAGACTATCCATAATTTCCACACTATCCATTCTATCCATACTATCCTTGCTTTCCATACTATCCATACAATCCATGCTAACCATTCTATTCATACTATCCATACACTCCTCACTATCCGTACTAATCATCCTATTCATATTATCCATAATATCCATACTATCCCTACTGTCCAAACTATCCATATTATCCATGCTATTCATTCTATTCATACTATCATTCCTATCCGTACTATTCATCCTATCCATACCATCCATACCATCCCCACTATCCATACTATCATGCTATCCATGCTATCCATACCATCCATGCTATCAGCTGTTATGGCGTAAAAGGCCAGGCGTGAATTCTAGCAGGTATGATCGGACACTGGCGCTTCAGAATCAATAATTTAATATCGATACCAGGTGTGCAAACATGACGCGCTTCAGCTTGAACATCAATTGCTTTTCCTATTCTCCTGATACAATGTTGGGTACACTCATGGGTTATCCACTGCTTATATCACTCAATAAACATCATGGGTAACTCGTATATTTTTTTCACAAACGAACATCTGCAGAGCGTGAGGTTCTGTAAGGGTCAGTCTAAAACAGGGTGGATTTATCTAGTAGAGAATACGTAAACTGTCAGATAGTATGTGGTTAAAATAAAGTAAATTCGATGAGTTCCATAAGTATGGAAGAGATCAGTGCTCGTAAAGTACCAGAGTGACTTCAATGAGGGAAAAAAGAAACTGATCAGATAGTATAAAGTTAAAATAGAATTAATTTATTGAATAAAGAATAAGTAATTGCTCATAAGGTAACAAGAAAAATAAAGTGAATTCAATCAA
The DNA here is from genome assembly GCA_014899125.1 of Orchestia grillus. Lineage (NCBI taxonomy): Eukaryota > Metazoa > Arthropoda > Malacostraca > Amphipoda > Talitridae > Orchestia > Orchestia grillus. The sequence goes on from VOMN01037103.1 coordinate 2,453, forward strand.
TTAAGAATAAGTAAGTGCTTATAAAGTATCAGGTTGAAATAGAGTGATTTAAATGTATAAAGAATAATAAGTGCTCACGAAGTACCAGACCAGAACAGAGAGTGAAATAATCAAATGAAGAAAACGTAAGAGCTCGGAAATTATCAGGATAAAATGCAACGAATCGAATGAATGAGGAAGAGGTGAGTGCATGAAGACATTGGTCTCTTGGTGACCTCTAGGGCGGGCTTATCTCATCTCAAGTCGCGGCCCTTGACAGAGGAGCCAAAAAAACTGGTCTCCGTACAGCAGCCCTGGGGCGCCCAGCACCTAACGCGTAGCCGACCGAACGCAATGAGCGCTTCACTTTGGCTTTGCACTTCATCTATCTTTGAATCGTTGAAGGGCGCCAAATTTAGCGATCTAATTTGAAAGAAACGAATATTCCGTCCAAAAGTTATGAACAAAGTTGCCAAAGATGAAATGCATTGTTAGGATAAATATTTAAAGTACACAAATAATTATTTCTGCATGAACGCACGTCAGATGTATTTGATTCTGATTAATTCTTCGTAATTTTACTCTATTAACGAGTTCGCTCAAACTAACGATAGCCAGTTATTTTCATCAAGGAGGCATTGCCAACTTGACTTATATTTACCACTGAGTTATTCCTACATTCCCTTGAATTTACCGCTAAGTTTTGTCTATTTTCAGCATCTGAACCTAAATCCTATTTGTGTCCTCAGGCAATCCTCCCTGCGGTGGCCCTGCTGATCCTCGTCGCGGCACCCATCGAGCAGCCCATCGCCGGCTTGAGCCCCCTGGAATCCTTCGCTAAGGGGTTCATGGTGGGGCTCTGGAAAAGCCTCAAGGGAATAAAACATCGTGAGGGGGCACGCAGACGTACCTTCAGCGGCTCAGCCTCCGCCAACTTGAGTTTCGGAGGCCAGGTCACCCCTCTCGGGTCCTCTGCGCAAAATGGTAGGACTGGTTCCCGAGTAGATCTCAGTGGTAATTTGAACGTTGAAGGTAGGAAGTTTCCCGTCACTCGCCCTGATGGAAGAAGGATAATTCGGAAGCAATACGATGGAACAGTAAATTTTGATGCCAACTTCACTAGGCTATCGCAGTCCGCAACCACTGCTGCTCCAGTAGTGAATATAGTGCCAGTTGTGCGAGACATTGTGACCCACGCTCCTCAAGAGGTATACATAAAACCTGAGAGTGAAGAAATTCTGATCATTGAACCAGCACCAGAACCTGAACCGATACCGCCGCCTGTGGTGGAAACTGAGCCCATTCTCCCCTCTGTTGAATTTTCAACCGGTGTAGAAGAAATACCAGCCGTCTCGGTGGACTCCAATCCTGAAACAATCATTTTAACAGAATCGGATTCCATTCCTGAAACTGACGGGAACATTAGAGTAAAAATCATCCAGTCGAATGATGACTTATCTCACCTTAATGGTGTATTCAATCTCAATGTGGCTAATACTGGAACTGGCACAGGAGCAGTTATTCACATTTACAATAAAGGATCCGGTGCTTTCATGCCTGGACCTCCTTCTTCCGTTTTAGAGCCTCCATTGGAAGAAACTGATCACCAACTTGCAATCCAAGTAGACACCGGTTCCTCTTCCACAGCTTTGACAGAAGCAGCAGCAGTTGACGCAGTATCCACTGACGGAGACGATTATTTGCTTGGGGGCAGTGGCGTCTCCATTCCTGAATATGACTATGTAAGTCCCAGCGATAGCTTCGACGGAGCAAACGAAGAAAGTGCACCTGTCGATTCTACTGGTTATGTAGGAGTTCTGGGTGATAACGGCTCCACAAGTTTCGATTCCTTCTTTGTCGAAGAAAGTGCAAGTGACTACAGCGATGTACACGGAAGCGATGGAACAGCAGTTGAAGATTACGTCTTAGCCGTTGATGCACCAGATGCGGCTACAGTTGATGACTACGGTGACGGCGAAACTTTGGGGACTACAGATTACTCTGATACCGAATATCCAGTCCCCGTTGTTTCTGATCACAGTGATACAAGTACAGCTGGTGAAGCTGTCGTTGTGGACAGTCAAGGTCCTGCTGCAGGATCACAAGTTGCCATTGTGCCTGATGTTCTATACAGTACTCCCAATGGTGCTCAGCCTGGAGGTGGATACGTTGTGGAAACTCTCACTCATGCGCAAGGAACTACAGCCGACGACGTTGACACCACGGTCTCGGTCTCAGGTTCTCCAGCTGAACTTTATGCCCATTATGTGCAGGCTAACGTCGACTCTGTGAGGGAGCTCAGCAACATTGCCTTGAGGCATGGAAACGGACTGCCTCTCACAATTCGTTTACGAACGCGACATCGAGTGGGCACTCCAGGGCTCCCTCAGTCCACAGCGCCACAAAATATCGCCGTTGGTTCTGATCACAGCTCGGCTCTTCCCCAGCCATCGGCCCCACAAAACATTGCTGTTGGTTCGTTGTACAATGGCCAAGTCATGATGCCCAACGGAAAGCTTTACGCGGTTAAAAAAGCTCCATTGCTACACAAATACAGCGAGGTTATCGAATCCCCTGACGCTATTCAGGAGGGAAGTGTTTCAGATCACGGCTCAGCTATTTCTCAGCCTACAGCCTCACCAGATATCGCTGCTGGTTCGGATCACAGCTCAGCTATTCCACAGCCTACAGCCGTACCAGATATTGCTTTTGGTTCATTGTACAATGGACACGTTATGATCCCCTACGGAAAGTTTTACGCAGTGAAAAAAGCCCAATTGCTGCACAAGTACAGCGATGTTATCGAATCACCTGACGCTATTCAGGTGGGAAGTGCTTCTGATCACAGCATTGATGCTGTCATTGGTCCTGAAGAAAACGAAGTAGGAGGAAGATCAGCAGCGAAATCAATTATTAATACCTTCGCAGCAACCAATGAAATAAATGAAAATGTGAAAAATGTTCGAAACCAAAAAACTGAACAATCTCTCATTTCCACTCCCAGCCAAGCGATGCCAGTCCCCACCAAACCAGCGCGAAGAATGACGCCTCCTTCCACGAGCGAGGGTCACGACAGGTCTCTTCAATTCCTCTCCAGGTTCGCCGAGGCTCATCGACTCGCCGTTCTTCGCAATGCTCAGGACGAAAATTCTGCGAGCATTAAGAGAAAAGCATCACATAACAATTCTTTCTCCGCCCCTAAAACAGGCCGCACCATGAACCGTCATTCGACATTCGAAGGGGAGTTATACAGGGACAGGTTGCATGAAGTTCTGTCAGAATCAGGAGTCGAACAGCGAAGTTTGACTCATTTTCAACGTGCCAACGCCAGCCCGTTCCAAGTCTCTGGACCGATGGCTCCTGGAGGAGCGAGCCATGGCAAGTCAGCCTCGTTGGTTGCGGATCCAGTTGAGGTTTCTTCCTTGGATAGAAAGGAAAATAGTGGAATTACTCGGGCAAAAATTATTTATAGGCAAAGAGAAGTCGTTCCGCCGCCCCAGGTGTAGTATAGCACCTACTGTACAAACTTTCCTCTCATTGAATGAGACAATGTTCGCTTCGGGTTCGTAGGATTGTTTGTTCTTAATGTTTGACTTACTATGAATCTGTTTTTGCCAGGGTGTAATTTCAAATATAAGTATCGTACCAGTACCTGCCATGGGCATAACGTTTTTTCAAATCTGTTGTTCCCTCGAAAATATTTTAGACTATTTTTTTTCTTATAGACAGTCACGTAATTAAATGCAGAATGAACGAACAATTGCTAAATAGAGACCGAGGTAATCACGCAGTCATAGCAGCTGCAACAAAGAATTGATGAAATCGTACTATAGCAATTGTCGTTAACTTAAAATGTTCGCATCGATACGTATTTTACCAAGGGAACTGGGACGTATGTACGCACTCATATATACATATATATAAGTGTATGCATAATTTTGGCATAATATTGTTAGGTAGTTTAAGAATAGATGAATAAATTTTAGGTTTCTAATAATAGGTTTATTTTTTCACTAGTTTCAATGGAACCAAAAATATAATAGATTAATATGTTTGAATGTTAAACTAGATGACCCAGCGGTGTTGCGTTTCAAATGTACATCCAAATATGTACATAGTATTAGCAATTTAGTTCATTTCATAAAGTTTGTTCTTTAGTGCAGTGCAGAATCTTGAACTGTAAATTTATTCTTTTTGCATTGATTAGTGCCGAGATGTTGATTAGTATCCCCTTTGCTGACAAGGAGAGGCTTACTAGTTTAAACCTAACTCAAACTTTATAAGAATGGATCATTAAACTTGTCAAACGTTTTATTTTAAAAACATGCACAAGTTTTCTCGTCTTTCCTTGCCCTTCTTTAGTACGAATCAACCATACCCGAGTGCACTCATAAATATCAGGCAAATTAAGCTGTCTGGAAATAGTATTATAAAGTCGGGAAGGAGATTAAAAAGCACCGCCTGCAAGACAAAGCCCCACAAGGACGACAAAACAATTGGAAGAGTTACGTGGTTCGAGAATTAACTGTGAAGTTAACCAATGCTTGGAGCCCTATTCCCAGATGACAAAATCTAATTTTAGGTGCTAATTGACGCAACCTGAACCAGAGATCACAGTGAACCATTTGATCTCAGTGGCACCCAATAAAGCTGATTCTTTGTACAGACTTTCATGTGAATTCAAAAATAAGGCTGGATGATCCATGAAAAATCATTTTAAAGGGATAATGAATTAACTGAAAAAAGTCAAATAAGAAATAAAGAAATAAGTTGACATAGTTCTTTGATTTCATACATAAAAGTACGCTTTATTGAGGAGCATGTTTTATGAAACCGATGAATATTTCCCAATAAAGTATTTTTGTCTGGTGCTGCGTTTGAAGTCATTTGTTTGCGAACTCACATGAAGTTATTAAAAAAAATTATTGTTCACCAACATAGTGCGCGTATTTTTAATGCCTCTTATAATTTCGAAAAACGCGCGAACAAATTAAAGGTTGTAAGATCCTGAACTCTTAATAACTGCATGTAACCAATACCATATACTTCAGGAGAGTGTTTAGTTAGTTGAAAACTTGAATGCTTGCAATATGCACTCAAGCAAAATATTGTTACTCCTTAGCTTGTTCATTTTCACTCGACAATTCAGTGCTGCAGCATTTTAGGGAGAGCCTGAGTACGTGATCTTGAAAGGTATAAACATACCGAGTGTGTTCTCCGTACTTGTGTCATTGAAGTTTGTTAGATTGGTTACATGAGTTCAGAATGGTGACAGCAAGTTAGTAACTCTAAAAGAAATTAAGAGCTACATTAACGCGTCCTCCTCGCGTTCTATAGCCATACAAAGATGTAACATCTATCTATCACGATTGGTTATGTTTAGGCACATTACATTCGGTACGGAGGCTTTAATACATCGGTTGGACATGTATATTTTTTCATTCATTCTTCGTCCATTTGAAGAATGGACCAGTTGTCAGAGTAAGTTAAATCTTCAAACGAAACACCGTAGACTTCCAGCACGTGTGTGTGTTATAAGTATCAATGCATGTGTTAATGGGAAATACTTTCTATTACACGTGTTAATGTGAAATAAATTTTAGTGCACGGGACTCGCAACAGTGTGCGATGATATACTTAAAACACACAAAAGCTTTTCATAAATGTATCATATCTTTCATTAGCGTGACTTCTAACGGAATACTTCATGCGGACTCTGCAGCAATGAATCACTATTTTTATGTCAAGTCATTAGCTAAAAAGGCCTTTTCTACATATTTTTAAACGATTTGCCCGTTGTGTTTGATCGCTGTGGCAAAAATTTAGTTCAGATGGAAAAATGTTTGTTCCAGAGCCAATCTAGTGCCAAAATTGCCATCTGCTAAAACACTCACAGAGAGGAGTAACTGATTTTTTGGAAAAATATAAGTGCATTATTGTAACGTGGTGTCATTCGGGGTCTGTTTTTTCGAAAAACGAGAGATGTGATTTAACGTGTATTTTGCTCTGGGATAAATTGCTCCCGAATATCGCGGATGCTCTGTAAACTAATACGAAACACGTAAAATAATTCAGTTGATTAAATTTTAATTAAACAAATACGACAAATTTTAATCCAAAAATTGACTTTTTGGGGACGTTCACGGGAACACTCGAAATCTACAAGATACTCAGACCACTAAGTGACTTACCTGGAATTTATTTGTATTGGAAATTTTAGTTACTAAATTTCATCGCATAAATTTGAGAGAGGTTTTCGCTCTGATTTCGAATATTTAAAGGGTAGCATTGGCAAAAATACTAATAATATTGTCATCATTTTAGAATTTTGAATGTTACTTTAACGACGTATTAGAAGTTGGTTGTAATTAAAACACCAATACGAAGGATTTCGAATTAAAATTCCCCATTTAGGATTAACATAGACATAGAGAGACAAGAAATTTAGAATAAAATGTTACATTATTCCTCCATTGAAATTGTCCTGAATAATATTACTCTCAATTTCCTTAGCCTTTTCCAAATTCACCTCAAATTCACACACATAAAGAAGAAGCAGGATATCCATAAAGCCGTTCCGAAAGTAATCATTCTCTAAAGTACGCAAGCTTGTAAAGTACGAGTCGTTGAAGAATGATTCCCAGAAAATTGACCCGCGCTAAGACGTGGAACCGTCAGATCGCATTATAACAATTAATTAAATCTACGTGTAATTTTTAAAAGCTGGAATTACCGAATGTAGGAGGGTTATATCAGTAGATATATTCGCTCTCTAGGCGGCCTTATTATATAATGGTACACAGGGTGTCATCTTACTTTGGTTGTTCGTCAAGGGCTTATTAATATTGTAGGATTAAGTATCGAATTAGGTATCGTAAGAGTAAGAGGAAATAAATACATTATATTTTTATAGAAAAGTTCTTTTAAGAGCTACAGGGAAAGTTCTACTAAGCGTTAGAGCAACATAAAAATTATGTTATTATTAAACAGATACTGGTAGGACAGTAAATTCGAGAAACCTATCAAACTCTCTTACTTCAAGAACATTTACGTTTCTGTCGTGAAAAATTCGTAATAATTGTGTAAAAAACAACTGATGGACGCACAATCACAAACTTTTCATAACATTTCCTTGCATGAGAGAATGTATAAAATACCTCACTGAATCCTGACGTTCAGTGCCAGAACGAAGCCCCCGGCCGAATTAAACTTACGAGTTATGCTTCATAGGAGGATGCTGGCAAGGCGAACTTTACCTAAAGTATCGGTTTCATGAAAGGCGTCGTGAGTCATCGACGACTCAACATTTGCAAGGTAATTTCCGCGTCCTTCGAAGCAAACCGTGAAAACTTTGATCTCGCAAATTAATAAACACGAACCCATTTGAATTGCTAAAAAGGAGATCCTTTCAGATTTGTGTTTGATGTACGCATTACAGACGCCTGGGCAGGCGTGAGGACGGCTTCGAGCGAATGCAATAAAATATTCATTATAAAGAAGTGGAGGAGCATCATAGGAGTAATATTATGTTCAGAATTTAATTACCATTTTCGTAGCGTTAGCGTGGACATTGGAGTAATATTCGCTACATATTTAGCCTAAGAGATGTCAGCGCGACTGATCATTTCAACAAGGATGTTAAATTCAAAGCTGAAGCTAGTAGCGCTTTGCGGAAGATGTGGGATGATCGTATAAGAATACTGATTTTCACGGCCCAATTGCATTTGGCATAAGTGAGACAGTGTAGAAAAGCTGAGACAACGAAAGCGAGATAGGAAAGTGAGACAAAATGAAGACGCAAGAAAGGGAAAAACATTTTTTCCCATTCGGGTGCGTATAATTAGTTTACTTCTAAGAACATTTTTTCTGCGAAAATTGTAACACAAGTTTAATTGGACAAAAGAGAATGTCAAAGACGTACCTATCGTACGGTATCATTTTTTGTTGAGAAATATTCGCTACGATGATATGGAGCAGTGTTCAAAAAGCGTTCCACAGAAATTTCACACCAACAATGAAGAGTGCAAAAAAAAATCCTGGAATTGCCACACTCGTAGACAAACTAATAATTTGGTAAAGTGAAGACCGTTCTCTGGGAGTATGTTCGAAAGATTAAGTAAAATTCTGTACTTTCGACCCATGAATAAAATACGTGGTAAAATTTTGTATTGGGGCTAATCTTCAGGATAGTTTTCTTGCCTCGTACATCAAGAGAGAATGACGTGCAAAAACTGATGAAAATGAGCGTTATCGTTAAATCGCCCGGTACTTGCTTGGATTGTGAGTTTTTTCCACAATTTTTGATTTCAGATGAAATTTCCAATTGAATTAATGTATTATCCTCACGCTTTATAATAGACGACACAATGAGGTAACAACTTCAACCATTATTCCACATAAAATAACTGATACAGATTACTGTAACACCGCGCACAGGTGTGAGAGCCTAGGGAACATTTTTCAGTCAAATTTGCACGCTATTTGATGAATTTTAAATTTTTAGTATTTAGCTTTCGGTTTAAGTTACAATTAAGCCATCTATTTCTCAATTATTAATGAACCAAAGTCAAACAGGGAAAATACCGATGCGCATTGTCTACTTGTGAACCAAACAGTCACAATGCTTAATTTCCGGGCTTAATTTCTAGAAACTAAATCCGCTTCTATCTCACTACAAATTCCCCTTCAAGATGAAATTAAACTTGCCGGATGCGAATTCGAATTCAGACCTGTAACTCGCTCTGGGATGTACATCAAAATACGTTGAGGGTCCTGGCCAAGCTCACAAAATAGATAAAAACGTGGGCACGTAATGCCAGGCCGTGCATGGAATCATTGGCTTATACGACACTGGAGGCAGGCCGCAGTGCTGCTTGGTATTCCAGAGCGCCGACTTGAAAAGTTCGCGGGATCTCGATAATCGAGAAAGGTGACCGCTCCTATTCGAAGTTTATAGCTTTTTATGGTTCAAAACGCCCGATCTAAGGCAGATCATGTAGATGCCGGTATTTTTTGGATGCTTTCGACCAGAATCCAATTTGAGGTGGTTAAAAGTTTTGATTAAAACTTGAGATACTTCCAGTTGTTCCATGAAAATGATACCGAGGGAGGCTTCCTGTCGCAGCCAAAATCGACGTAAACTAGAGCGATATCTAAGTCGATTTTCCGGAGCCGTGGGCCTGGGTCTAAAAAAATTACTTTATAATTTTTGAAGTCTTGCAACAAATAGAGAAAGACTTCATTAATTCATTGTAACAACTAACCCTTTATGGAATGAGAGACATAAAATTCTTTTAAAGTCCTTTAAAAAATTATGTTAAAATTATGTAGATCCCATTTATACTTCATCGATGTCTCTCTGCTTCTAAAACTACTTCGCAACAGTATTATCGCGTGCATGACAGAAGAGAATGATATAATAGTTCAATATTTTTAGCGTTGACGAAAAAAGTATTTAACGTTCTTTTTCACGCAGTAGTGTAATTTCGATAAGAAAATTTACTCAAAATTCTTCCGCTGTCGACCACAGACCGACAGAATAAAGGAGAGATCTTCATAACATTACCCAATAAATTTTGAGGTAAACTGGAAACGAAGATGTGATTTCATTATCCAAATACTCATTTTACCTGCAAATTATATCCCTTGAAGGATGTAAATAGTATTTGGAACAATTAATCATCGCACAAACTGTATGTAGAATAAATCGCAGTCGAGTGTCAAGTTTTTTCGTAAAATGGGAAAAAAGTGTGAACCTGATAACTCTCGCCTCTGGCTGTCTGATCATTCTCTATGCGATTTTCTTGGGATTATAGCTACTTAAAATTACTTTTGCAGTGATAAAAAAACGCTACCTCCAACTGGAAAGAAATGACCAGAAAAATTACGCATATCTTTATTGAAACAAATTTTCAACAAGAAACCACAGTCATTGCATTGCAAACACATTTTCACTCTGTGAAATTACTAAGACAACGAAACTGTAATTTATTGATGCAGAGGCAACACTCATTTTCGTACGCTGCCGTATCAGTTGTCTAATTGCAATAATCAGAAGATTTTCACTAAATATCCAACATGATTAAGATATAGTCTATTGCTGTTCTCAGTGAAATCTCGACACAACGTTTCACTTTCACGAATTTCAATGTAGCCTTATCACTGACGCGTAAATCACTCCGACATTGGACGTCTAGATAGTATGATCCAAATATCTTTTCAGTACGACGGTTCCTCCTTCTTTTTTGATAAGAGTTACCTAGGACTTCTCCTAAAGCGTCGCAAAAAAAATTTTTCATTCGATACAGTCCAATTCTGCGATTTCAAACGAACACAAGCAGAAGTTCGTAAAAGTTTGACATGTTTCAAAACCGAAAATAAAGTATAAGCTAAAGCGGTAAATCTGAAATACAGAGCCTGATTGCACTCTTAAAGTTGACTTTCTATTCGTTTAACCAATGCCACCGCCACCCTGAAGAATAGTTTACTGTGATAACGTACAAAGTTTCGGTAATCCATAATTCAAGAAGCTCACATCACAGCTCTGGGCCTGGAGGTAAAGCGATGTAAGGAGCCGGTGGTCCCACATCATTGCAAGATTTTGAACCGCAGCTCGGCACGTTAGATGGTGGTGCCAGTCCCAGTCCGGCATGTTTTAGCAGCTGCAGCTCAGACGTGAAGAATCCTGATTGTTGTTGGTGCTTAGAATCAAGAATGTTGCTCGATTGGACGCTGAATCCCTCGTTGATTGACTCGTTGAAATCCGAAGAAAATGTTGATTCTAAAGGCAATGGGGACGGGTTAAATGAAACAAAACTACTCTCAGGGGGAGAGCCTAGCGGAGGAAAATACCTTGAGTGACCTCTTCCTGAGTTAGGGGGAGTTATAACAAAAGAAGGACTATTTTGTTCTACGCTAAAATTGGGTGGGGACGGGTGCTGAAAAGTAACACTAGACGGGAGCGCTGAGACCTCTGGAGCAGGCGTATTTACATGATAACTTGGAGGTGAGGGAGGAGCCAAACGTGGTTTATCCCTTATAACACTTGGAGGCTGTGGCGGAGAGATGTTAAAATCTTCGAAGCGACCGTAGCTGTTGCTCCCCTGGTGAGACGATGGCGGATCTACCAGGTTCCCTGTCGTGGGTGAAGAAATGGGAACAGGGTCTGAGAAGGTTACTTTAGAGTGTGACACGATAATTTCAGGTTCTGAGAATCTGATCTCTGGCTCGGAAATTCGAGATGTTGAGCTAATATGAACACTTTTGCGGGATGACCCAATTGAAGAAGGAATTTCATAAGGTGTCTGCTTAGACGACCCTGAACTGAACGATAATCTTCCCTGACTTGACTTCGGACTTACACTGAGTTCATCGCTGTAGCCAGAGTAGCTGCTTCCACTGGATCCGAAACCGCCACCACCACCTCCAAGGAAGGAGCTGCCTAGTCCACCCGAAATGACTTTGTCGGTCAAGTGACTCACAAGTTTATCGTGTAGGCCTGATTTTTGGGGGAATGAAGGTGCAGGAGCGTGGCTGTGCACTGGTTGATGGTAGACGGGTTGTTGATGGTACACTGGCTGGTACACGGGCTGGTAGACCACTGGTTGTACCACGGGCACAGACTGGACGTAATAAGGGATAGTGTGCACTCCTGAGCCTCCAAAGCCACCTCCTTTCAAGCCACCTCCTTTCAATCCGCCTTTGAAACCACCTCCTAGCAAGCCCCCACCCTTAAGGCCGCCCTTGCCTAAGGCTCCAGCCCCAATTTTGGCTCCCTTGAAGATTTTCTTCTTGACGAGGAATGGGTTTCCTTGGGCCTCTGGGAGGGCCAGCATTACAGCCACGAGAGCCACCATCAGAAACCGAACCTGCAAAAAAGAGCAATGCATGAAAACTCGTCAGGCAACGCATAACAATCCCTATGACACCTTTGAAATCCTCACTAGTACAGGAGGCTTTTACTGTTGCTGGCATTTCAACAACTTCGATTGGGCGTGATTAGAATAAAGTATTTTGGTATCGCTCACAACGGAGTTACCTCAAATGTAACGTGAGACGTAATCATTCGAATTGAGAAATGTGCGCGAGACTGTTGTTTCTACCTCCTAATTTGTCGACCAATTTTGAGCTTCAAAGCAAGGATTGAACTTTAGCTGGACCAGCATTACTCTATGTATGTATATGTTTCATGCCATGCAGTCAAGCTCGTGATAAATTTCCATGCATTTCCATAATTCACCCATCCGTAATACAATGATGAAACTATTTCATAAATGGTGAAATAAAGAAGTAATTATTTTTGCAATTTTGCTCCATTCCATTCGTAATATAGCTCTGGTTTGAAGTTTAAGTACGTTTAATTGTTCATTCAGAAGAGACCTTCATCAAAACATTGAAGCCTAACAAATTATAAAGAAGTACCTCATATTAACAATGGTAAATATAAACCACTAAAATCTCATTCAACATTAAAATGAAACAAACATATCCTATACAAAAAATGCAAAAATCATGTGTTGGATATTTGTTTTAAAGAAAACCTTGAATTAAAGCATTTCAAACTACAAAAATTCAGCAAATAGTACTATTGATATGCGGTGAAATCTTTGCGGTTGGAAAGCAGATTCTATAGGTATCACGTGGAAACTTGCTTGATGATAAATTTCATTGGTGAGAAGTTCTCTGGAATTTGGTCGTAGCGCAAGTGAAGAACAAAATACTGTACATAAGAAGAGGCAGATCAAGACGATGATGACACTCAGGTTAATTTCTGGGGACTTTTATAGTATGTTTTTAATTATTAGAGGTGCATGTGGTGAGAGGGGGT